>CAKNXH010002421.1:292540-353503 GCA_932178445.1 Andricus quercusramuli
ACTCTATATCATTTATCTTATTATTTATATTTATTTTTTTGTTTTGTCCTTGGGGGCTGCGGCGGGGGGCGGTGTGGGGGGGGGGGGGCGGCGAACACGACAATTGCTTTTTTAATCGCGGACATTTTCTAAATCTTCTTTAATTAATTTTAAAGAAATAAATTAGAAGAAATTAAAGGTTGGCAATGATTACAAGGCCAGTGGTAAACATAATGCAGGTGTTACGTTCACATCTGAATTCTTGAACACATATAAAACTGCATTCAACCTCTTATCTCCCATTTGCGTGTGTGACGTTTGCGCATGTGAAATCATCATGCTTGCATTACAATTACAGATTTCACTGAATTTATGAAGAACGAACAGATCAATAATTGACGAGATAATGCACATCGAAGATATTGTTGGACGAGACGGAACGACGCGACTTAAATCGAATCACTATAATTAGTTGCCCCGCACAACGAATAGGAATTGTCTTCTTAATATGTTTGTAAAATCAGAAAAAGTAAAAGGGGCTATAAGTTACATGTGAAGGGTTACCCCTAGAAATTTTGATGTTCATCTGAATTCAAAAATCAGCGAAATTCAAACTAAATACAAACAGTTCAGAAATATTCAAAAGAATTTAGAAGAATTGAAGTGAGTTTAAAATAATTTAAGTGAGTATAATAAGATTCAAGTATATTCAAAAGAATCCAAATTTTTGAAAAAATTCGAGTAAATCAGAAGAATGGAAATGAATTTGAAAAAGTATACAAAGGATTAACAGAAATGTAACTGAATTGGAATTAATTCAGAAAAATTCAAATGATTTCAAAAAAATTCGAAGAAATAATAGAAATGTATCTGAATTCAGTAGAATTGAAATTAATTCGAAAGCATTGAAGTGATTTTAAAAGAATTTAAATGAGTTAAAAAGAATTTCATTGGACTTGAAATTAAATTTGAAGTATAGTCAAAAAATGACAGTCCAAGCGAGTGCAGGTCTATCGACGTGATTTTGTTTTTTAGTTTGGATTTTGAAATTATGACAAACAAGCTTGAAGTGGTAGGCGCGGATCCAGGGGGTACCACTGAATCATCACGCCCCCCCCCCCCCCGGAAAATCCTGACTTACATTTGAAAGATTTTTTCATCATAGCTCAATCGAAACTTCAACTTGAGATGCCTGTGGAGTGGGTAGAAAATCGAATTTTCAACCCTAGGGAAGAAAATGCGATTCTCGACCCGCTTCACAGGCATCTCAAGTCGAATTCTCGATTAACGATATATGATGCAAAATTACATGCATGACTCGGGCCGAGGCGAGGGAACGGTTTCACACTCGTGAAATCGTTGCCTTTCGACCCTCGTCACGTAATATACTATTTTATGACCTTTTTTAACAATGTTCCCAACCAGCTCTGTGATGGCAACCCCCCCCCCCATACATGCACACACCCTACCTGCATTCGCCCCTGTGAAGTGGGGGGAATACGAGTTGATCTTGAGGAAGAGGAGCGTAATAATAATTTAAAAAATTTCAAGCGATTTCAAAAAACCTAAAGAGCTTAACAAAACTCAATTACATTCAGCAGGGTTAAAATTTATTCCAAAACATTCAATTGAATACCAAGGATTCAAAGAAATGAAAAAGAATTCACAAAAGTTGAAAAGAATTGAAGGTTTTTCAAAAGAATTCAAAGCATTTAATTTAACAAATGTTATTCAATTCCGCAAGGTTGACATTCATTCCAAATAATTTGAGCGAATCTCAAGGAGTAAAAAAAATGTGAGAGATATCCTAAAAATTTTAATTGATTTCAAAAGAATTCAAAGAATTGAAAAATGAAATTGCATTTAATATAATTGTACACAAATTCAAAAGAATCTAATGAGCTAAAAAGATTCAAATGAGTTCAGTATGGGTCAAATTAAGTAGAATAATGCAGCAGAATTTCAAAAATCCCAAGGGTTCACAAAAATTCAAGAAAAATTTTGCTAATTCAAAATAAGATTCGAATGATTTAAAAAAATCCAAGGAATTAACAAAAATTCAAACGAATTCAGGATGACTGAAATTAAGTATAATTTAAATTAAATACAATAATTTTGAAAAATGCAAGTAAAGTAAATAAATCTAGAGAACTACCTAACCAAAATTCAATTTGTGGTGGGGAGGAGTTAGGATAGGAAACGAAAAGATATATACGCAGACGATATAGTGTTGATGACAGAGGATGAAGAAGGGATGGCGGGCTGAATTACAGGATTAAAGAAATACTTAGATGGAAAAAACTTGGATTTAAATGTAGAAAATACAAAGATAATGAGGTTTAGAAAAAAAGGGGGAAGAAAGACAGAATGGACGGGGAGATGGAAGGGAAAAAAATTAGAAGAAGTAAAAGAGTTTAAGTGTTTGGGATATACCTTGCAAACAAATGGAGATCATAGAGCTCATATAAGAGAACGGATAAAAAAAGCAGCAGGGGAAATGAAACAGATATGGGGAATAGGAAAAAGAAGGTTTAAAAAAAATTGGAGAATGAGAATGTGATTATTTGATACGCTGGTATGGCCGGTAATAGGTTATGGAGCAGAGGTATGAGTATGGAGAGAAAGGAAAGAGATTGAAAGTTTGCAAGAAAGGTATATAAGGTGGACGCTAGGGGTAGACTGGAGGACGCCGGGATATATGGTGAGAGAAGAAGCGCAAAGGGATAAATTAAGTACTAGAGCGGGAAAGAGGGCATGGAACTTTGAGACGAAGCTGAGGGAGGGAAAGGAAGGGGAGTTATCAAGAAAGTGTTTGATGGAGGTAGAGGAAAGGAGAGGGAGGGCGATTGAATTAACGAGACGGGACTGGAGTCAACTATGAAGAAGTGGAAAAAAGGAAGAGAGAAAGACAATTAATAGAAAGATGGGGGACGATTGAGGAATCCAAATATAATATATGGTATAAGATGATAAAAAAGGAAGGAGTACCAAAGTATTTATGGGGAGTATTTATTTATTTATGGGGAGAGAAAAGATGGACTAGAATAGCAAGATTTAGATTGGGAAACGAGGTGAGGGCAACTGTGTATTGGGGAAAGAAAGATAAGAGGAAGTGCAGAATATGTGAATGGGAAGAGGAAACATGGGAGCATGTATGGCAAGGATGTAGGAGAGGAATGGAAGATAAAGGAAGCTGGCAAGAGAATGTGGTAAAGATTCTAGGGGAGGATGATTTGGGGGAAGAGTGAATGATGGAGTTAGAGGATGCTAGGGGAGCAAATGAAAAAGAATGAAAGAATGGACGCAAAAAATGGCAAAGTGGAGGTACAAGAGAAGTGAAAGAAAAAGGAAACGGAAGTCGCTTGAATCAGAAGCGTAAAGATTTGTAAGTAATGATTATGTAATAGCATAAGTAAATTAAGATGCGTTTGCGTTACCGCTCTCTCTCTCTCTCGCTTGCACTCTCGCTTTCGATCACTCGCTCACTCGTTCGCTAACACGTCCCAAATTGCGCTATCGTCAAAAATAGAATTAAGGCTTTAGATATAAGATTTTATGTAAATAGGTGTAAATAACTGTAAATTATAAGGATAAGATTTTATAAAACATGTAGAAGGAAGTGTTGTAAGAAATGGAAGTCATGTAAACCCTTACGGGACACATTATGAATAAAGAAGAAGAAGAACTTGAAAATCTAGACATTCAGATTGAAATTATTGAAATAGGGTAGCGTTCAAAGGGACGACTGAAAAATCCCGGAAAATAAAATTCCCGACACTGTAAAATTTCCGAAAAATAAAATTCCCGACTTGGGAAATTCCCATATAAAAAAATGTCCTAACTGTTTATAATATTATCGGATTGAAAAATTCCCGATAGCTTATAATATGACCAAATTTAAAATTTCAAGGATACTAAAATACCCGACAGAAAATTGCCGAAACATAAAATATCCGAACTAGAAAATTCCCGAATATAAAAAATTTTTAAAATGTTTATGGTAATATTTTTTTAATTGTAATAATTTGATTAATTTTATGAAGACAAAATGTGAATTGTTTAAATTCGGGAATTTTCTATTTCGAATATTCTACAATTCAGCAGTTTTCTCTCGGGAATTTTATTATTCGTAAATTTTATTTTTCGGGAAATTTATAATTCGGGAATTTTATTTTTCGGGATTTCTAGTCGTCCCTATTCAAACTTGATATTAGACATTCAATATTCTCCACAACATTTATAATTTCTTAAATAAAATTAAAATATAAGTATCTAATTCACTCTCATTTCTAGAAATTTGATATTTCGATGAAATAATGAATCATTCCAAAATTGATACAATGAGGAAAATCAATAAAATTTGGATTTTAGGTTTGGATCCTGCTGGACCACTTTTTGAATCTCAGGACCCAAGAGCTCGATTGGACGAACAGGATGCACAGTTTGTGGATGTCATACACAGTAATGGAGAACAGTTACTTCTAGGTGGATTAGGTTCTTGGCAACCCATGGGCGATGTCGATTTTTATCCCAATGGAGGCCGAATGCAAAGCGGATGTTCGAATCTTTTCCTGGGTGCAGTCTCTGACATCATATGGTGTATGTAGCACTTTTAGAAAGTTTCCATTATCTTTTTTATTTAAGCTGTAATATTTCAATTTTAACATATATTTCATTTAAAAATGGGTAAGAGCTACATTGGAATTTTCTCAAAATTATTTCCATCTCCTCAATTCATTTGTAAATGTTTTGAAGGCTAGGGTGGTCCAAATTATTTTCTTCGAATTTGCATGCATATTGCCCGAAAATTTGTTCGAATCCACAACAAAGAATAAATGTGCTTTTTTAAGTGATATTCAAAGTTTGAAAAAAAAATGATATTATGAGGTTCCGCAAGCCCTATGTAATTTAACACATATTTCCCTAAGAAAAAACTACGTTTTTGTAAATTTTATTCAGAATCGCCAATATTAGGTTCATCAAGCCGAAACTCAACATTCCTCTTCAGAATTACCTATAGAATTCGAATGAATATTTAATTTTCAAATGTCATCCCCCAAAAGTCTATTTCATATGATCAGAAAAAACCCCATAAGTGAAAAATTGGGTTTTGCGAGTTTTTTGCGCTAATTATGTTTTTTTTTGCGAGTTTTAAATTACAAATTATTTCCGATACATGAAATACTACTTTCTACTGATAATTATATGTTTATTTACATTGTCTAAATAATTTATTATTGTTTTTAGAAATTTTCTCTTACAACGGAGTTATAGAAAGTCGCGGTTTTTCTTCATTTTTGAATTTATTCAAAACTTTTCAGTTACATCGAGGAAACAGTCAGTGAATTTAACAAAAATAATTGTTTAAACAATTTATTATTGTTTTTAATAATATTCTCTTAGAATAATGATAGAAAGTTGCAGTTTTTTCTAAAATCTTTCACATTTAAATTAGAGTGAGGTAATAATTAATTAAAGTTAACAAAACTGATTGTTCAAAGAATTCATTATATTTAATTATATTCTCTTCCAATAATAACAGTAGAAAGTTGCGGTTCTTTTTGAAATTTTGAACTTTTTGTCTACTTTTCACTTATAGTGTGGTAATAATTAATAAAATTCAACAAAAATATTTTTTCGAACAAATTTTTATTGTTTATAACTATCTTCTCGTATATTAATGCTAGGCAGTTACGATTTATTCTGACAATTTTAACTTTTTGTCCACTTTTCACTCAGTGAAATAATAATTCTTGTAAGGTTTTCCTGAATTTTTCAGCTCTTCTTGGTCTTTTTAGTTAGAAACAAATAATAAATAATAATATTAATTGAAACAAAAAGGCACTCAATACTATTTGAAGGAAAATTCACATTTACTATGATCCATATAGAAAACTTGAGAATATTTCAAATAATTGTTTTATTTCAGAAAAATATAATCACAAAAAAGAAAGAAATTGTATAAAAAAAATGATTTCTTCTATAGTTTATTTATTATTTGTTCATAACTAAAAAGCCAAATGAAAATTAAAAATTTCGGAAAAAACCGCAACTTTATAGCAGTCTTCAAAGATAATATTATCTAAAATAATAATAAATTATTTCAACAATTGTATTTTTCAACTTGAATTAATTATTATCTCACTCAAAGTGATCAGTGGACAAAAAGTTGAATATTTCAGAACGAACCGCAACTTTCTTCCATTAGTCAAAGAGAATATTATTAAAAATAATAATAAATTCTTTGAAAAATTATGTTACTCAACTTAAATTCATTATCACTCCACTGTAATTGAGAAGTGGACAAGTGGAAAATTTTAGAAAAAATACAGTATTCTATGCATTGAAAACAACCTTCACTTAAAACACAAAAAAAAATCATAATTAACGTCAAAAACTCGCAAACTCCAATTTTTCACTTATGGGGTTTTTATAGAACCCCATAAGACAGGAGTGTGATATTTGAAAATTAATCAATCATTAGAATTCTATATCTAATTCTAAAGAGAAATGTTTTCTTTCAACTCAATTTACCTAATATTGGTGATTCTAAATAAAGTTTACAAAAACAACTTTTTTTTCCCATGGGAAATACGTGATAAACTGCATGGGGCTTGCAATTATGCATGAAAAATCGAGAAAAAAATTTCAAAAAAATTTTTTGATCACTTTAATGAGGACCCCTATCCAAAAAACTATTAATATCCGTTGATTGGGTCAGTAAAATATTATGAATAACATTTTCGGCTTTCGAAGACATTTTTTTGAACACTTGTTTGAGTTTCTAGGAAAATTGACATTTTTCGAAAAAATGCTTCTTTGCTTAAGAGTACTTTTTTATCGCCTGGGTCGTTCAAACAGGTATAGTTAATGTTTTGGGAAAATCCTTACTTTTTATTTCTAGTGCAATAGCGAAATAAAAAATAAGAATGCGTCAAATGATATAAAATCAAAAAATAAACATTACATGTGAAATACTCCGCAAAGTACCTGCACATATTTTAATATTATATTTATTTGTGATAAAGGTACTAAAAGTTTTGAAATCAAAAAAATAAAGCCAAGTACGAATAGTAGAACAATCAAACATGAATAACAGTATTTTTTAATGGAATGAATTGATATAGTAAATAATTTTTTTATTTGATAAGAAAAGGAAATTGATATTTTAGAAATTTGAAGGAATAAAAAAAATTGTAATTCGAAGTGTCTCCTCATTCCAAAATTCGGGATGAGTAGATATAGTAGATATATATAGATGAGTAGATATAGATATATATAGTAGATATTAGAGTGGCATATAACAATAATAATAATACATTATTATATTACTGGCCCTTTAAATGTTTTTTTTTTCTTTCTTTATTTCCCTAAAATATCAATTTTTTCTTATTAAACAAAAAAAATATTTTTTCAACTAATTCATTGAATTGTCTCTTTTTATTAAAACACACTTCTATTTATAAATATTTAACTATTCGTACTTGGCTTCATTGTTTAATTTCATAACTTTGATTACCTTTAACATAAATAAATGATATATTAAAATTCATGCAAACATTTGGCAGAGTTTTTTTTACACATAGTGCTTTTGTTGGGATTTCATTTTTTTTTGTAATAATGAAAAATTCAAATATAGTAATAATTTTTTCTGACAACATTACAATAAAATTGAAATCTAGTCGGCTTTTTCTTAAGCATTTTGTCTTATTATTTGTGTCTGCGGATTTCTACAATTTTCTAATAATATCATTCAAACTTACAGAATAGTTATTGCCAACATTTTGCACAAAGAATCTGGTAAAAATCATAGTATAATTTGGTCTATCATAGGTTTGTATTTGCATATTTTGAAAAATGGTAATTTTTTTATATAAATGCCGCTTTTTCCTGAAAAAAATATTGTATTTAAAAAAAAATCCGTTCTTGGAAATATTTTAATTTCATCAAAAATGGTTTCCCAGAAGCATTCAAAACAATCTCCTATTCATATCTTTGGGATACCTGAAAGTAGCATTTACCTTTTTTAAAGGCCACTGTGAAGTGCGTCTGTTTGCTAGAAATCGTTGAAAAATGACTAAAAAATTTAAAATGTTCATTATAAATCAATGTATTTCAAATCTATTACAACTCCTTTCAGAATATGATGACATCTTTCTCAAAAAAAAAGTTTGTGTTCATTTAGTGAAAGCGTATAAGCTGTACCTTGGTCTGCATTTCAAAAATCATGTTTTTAACTCTTCTTTTCTCAACAGCTGCAGGTTCGGATTTATTTCGTCCTGGTCAATGTATAAAATCGAAAAACCTGATTAAAAAAAATGCTATTGTTGTGTATTTCCGCAGTTTTTAATTAGTTCTATGTATCCACCAAGTTTGATTAAGATATCTTATAACTGAGTGAGATATTCCACTTTCAGTGTTTAAAATCATTTGTATTACAGACAATAAATCCCAATAGCTATTTTGTTCGCATTTCGTCCTTCATGGCAGATTTTTATTTTCTCGGATGGGTATTTAGAATCTTTTTCTACATTTTTTTAGTATTTGGAATCGATTCGCTACCGCGAATCTTGATAGTTAATTTAATTTATAGAAGATATGGCCTGAAATATCACTTTCTTGTTTGGGGGTTTCCTTGCGGCTTAAGATTACTGAAAGATGAATTGAATACGATGATCGATCGACATAATGTGTCTCATACGATCGGCGATTAGAAAGCATCGTCTCCTTTTCACTTGCAACTCCGAGTAGAGAGACCTGGGAGGATCACATTACCTCCTACACGATCCGTTTCTTCGATTGGAGGAAAGTAGGTTGCATTTCTAGACGGTGTAAACTTACCAGAAAACCGCTTATCGATCGAGTGTAATTTCAGACTGATTTCATTTCAGATCATGCAACATTTCATAAAGAGGGTCTCTAATTTCTCTTAGGGTCTAAGAGTAAATAAGAATTGCAGGTACTTTTTTGCACTTATGAAGACACTTTTAAAGACAGTATTTTTGGTATTTGATTTTAGCAAGCACTGTAGAGGGAAGATCTTTATGCAACCACAGACGAGCTTACAAGCTCTTCACGGACTCAGTGAGTCCAAAGTGCAGATTCCCAGCCTTCCCTTGTAATCGAGGATACGATGGACTCATCAAAGGAGATTGCTTTCCCTGTGGATCAGGTGACTCAGACAGGCCTTGTGGAGACATGGGTTATTACAGTGACTCCTCACCTGGCAGAGGTCAGTTGTATCTGATGACCAGAGACGAGGAACCCTTTTGTGCTAATCAGTACCAAGTTAAAGTCTACAACAGTCGAGGCGAAAGAGCTACCAAGAGCTATGGAAATTTGAAAGTCACTCTCGTAGGCGAAGGATCCTTCAACGAGACTTTCACTATGACCCGCAAGGACGATGAGGAACTTCTCGTTGGTGCTATTCTTCAGAAAATTGTGGTTCCACATCCTGCTGTCACCAATCTCGAAGCTATCGAGGCAAGCCTTGATTTCTAAATCTAACGAAAAAATTAATCAAAGTAGGCGCCACGCGTAGGCTACTAAACGTTAATAAAATCATTAAAATCTCTTCTCCCTCACCCCACTGTCTCGGACAAGAAAATCCGTTGCAGTGCGCTGGAGACGCCTCACGGACGTGCCGTCCGCTCACGAACACATAACGCCAACCAATTGCGTGCAACCTGTCGTGCTGCTGCGGTCCGAGCGGTGACGTACGCAAGTATGTCGCTACTTATACTAATTCGCAACACACTTGAATACGTACTGCCACGGACCGCAGCAGCACGACAGGTTGCACGCGATTGGTTGGCGTTATGTGTTCGTGAGCGGACGGCACGTCCGTGAGATGTCTCCAGCGCACTGCAGCGGATTTTCTTGTGCGAACACCTTTAACCTGTCCTATCATATCCATGCATCCCCTCCACTCACTCCTTACTCCCATCCCTTCATCTACTCCCCCTCCATTCCACACCGCAACGCTTCACTTACTTTCTCTACACAGCAACCCGTCCCAACTTGCCTTCATACTCCCTCCTCTGACCCTAGCCGCCCTAACATCCCTACTCCCCCTTCCCTATTTACGCTCCCCTCACTTCTTATCATTCCACCAAAACCTCCCCCACCCTCAGATATGGACGGATGGACACCCGACCAAAACTATCAAGGTTTCTGCCCGGGGCTACAAAATACTACAAATAAACCCCGATTAAAATTTAGCCAGTTCTGCACGGAATACAGCCTTTCAGTAGTTCAATTTTAGGTAAAAAAAGGGACTTTAAAAAATCTGTTGAACACTTTAGCACGCCCTAATGATAAAATACATCATGATAAAATTCAAAAAGATGAACGATTAAAAAATAGATGAACAACAGAACTGAAATATGTTCATGTTTAAACTTTTTCAAAATTATTTTTATCAGTAGGGGGAATTATGCAAGATTAGGACATTTTTGAGAGTAGATCACTTTATATGATTTGATTCGTTATTTTCTCATCAATCTTTTTCTAATGTTTCCTTTTCGGTACCAACACCTGAGTTGTTCAAAGTATTTTCCAAGTAAGCTAGACAGCAATAATTTAAAAAACACAAAAATTACTATTTATTTTTAAATTTGATTCTAATGTATTTTTAGAAATATTATAATGTAAAAAATAGAAATGAAGAAATTGATTATTCACAAAAAAAAACAAAAGTATGAAGGTAACAATTCATTTCAAATACGTAGTATGCTAAGACATAACCCAAATTAATTATGCTTTATTAGAGAGTCCCAATATACATTACTTTTTTGCATATTATTTTCAATTTCAAAAATTTTGTTTCTACGACCACAAGTAACAAATTCTGCTCTGATGCGCCATTTTACGTATTTTTCTACATATTACGATGGTTTATTTAGAAAGATTATTCTTTTTGGTTGAAAAGTCTAGTATTATATTGTTGGTTAAGAATTCATCTATTTTGGCTAACAATTCTATTATTTTGTTGGAAATTCAGCAATTTTGTTAAAAAGTCATCCTTTTTGGTTGAAAATTCAACTGTTTTGCAGGAAATTCGTCTTTTTGGGTTGAAGATTCCACAATTTGGTTGACATTTTTTTATTTCTTGACTGAGAAATCTAAAAAAATTAAAAGCAAAATATTTCTGGTTGAAATATCAACTAATTATATAAATTTTGTCAACACTACAACATCAAATATAAATGATCTTTGTTAAAAATTCAAAATTTAGTTGGAAATTCATCTCTTCGGGTTAAAATTCATCTTTTTTGGTAGTAACATATTTTCGGTTTGAAAATTGTACTGTTCTGTTGAAAATTTATCTTTTTTGGGCGAATTACACTGTTTTTAATCTAAAAGAAAAATAATTTTTGATTGTAATATCAACTATTACATTTCTCGTTCAAAATTCATCTTGTTTGGTTGAAAATACAACTACTTAGCTCAAAGTTGGACTACTTTGTTAAAAATGTATTTTTTTTTGGTTGAAGATGGTTAAAGATGCATCATTTCAGTTGAAAATTAATCTATTTTGGTTATAAATGCACTTGTTTTGTTGAAAAATCGTCTTTTAGGTGGAAAATTCACTATTTTGGTAGAAAATTCAGCCATTTTTTTCATTTTTTTTCTTTATTGAGAAATTTTGTTTGGATTAAAAATCACCAATAATCATTTTGTGGTAAATTAGTATGTACCTATATTCATTTTATTTAGAAGAATAGATTCCCCTTTTTCGTGAACAATCTTCCTATTTCCCTGTTTCTAGAGCATTTTGGCCTGTGAACCTCTATAAACATATTTTTTATTTGAAACTACAGAATGGATTTATCTTTCGAATTTGGTTCCGGGATTGAATCCTTCGCGGTTTCTTTGCTGTCAACGGTGTGCTTCAAATGTACTTCAATGTACTTTAAAAAATGTCTAGAATTTCTGTTTTTTATTCCCAACGAATGAATCGAAACTTTGTTAAAGAAGAGGGAAAAGGGGAAAATTCAGTCAAAATGCTCGATTTTAGGCGTTTTAGGGGATTTTTCAAATTTAATCGGGGAAAGAGGAAAAGGATATTAGGTAAAAAAAAAAAAGGGGGACGGACAGTAAACCCGGGGTTTTGTCATTTTTTTTTCTTCTAATTTTCAGATAAAATACACAGCCTACAATGGATGGATCTCCTCAGGATTGATCACCTGGAATATAGACAAAGTAGCAATCCTTGACAGTTTTGGAAAGAGCACTTCAGTTTGCAGGCGCAGTCTCAGTCTCGAATCAGGAAAATCGGTTTCTTTGAGACTTTATCCAGGCGAGTGCAATATTCCTGTAGAAACTGACAATGTGACAACTGCTTCAGAACCAGTGGTCGAGCAATTTGCTCAAGAGAGACAAGGAGGAATTGGTCCCTTCACACGGGATCAAAATGTAGAGAAGAAGGAAACTTCCGCTGTAGATTTAATTTCTAATGAAAGATCTACTCCCAAAAAAGGGCTGGGTCCTTTTACTAAGGACCAAAATCCGAAGCTTCCAGCTTCTGAAGTTGATACACCTAGACCTTCGCATTCTGATTTCAAAACCACTGTGGAAACCACAAAGAGTTTCAACAACAACAATAAGGTGAAGTTGTATTAGAATTTATCTAAGTAAATAATGTAGTTTCAAGAAAATGGAATACCTTTTTTTTGGTCAATGACTTGGAAAATTTAAGATATTAAATCATCCTTAATTGGTAATTTGAAGTAAATACTGTTTAGCTAGGTAGTTAAGACGATGCGATCGTGCTGCAACCAAGTATTTATTGCTCCATCCTCATAACCACAAGGAGTGTTTCGAATCCGCAAATATTACTTTCTCTTTGCTTTGCCGAATGGATTTTTAAGTAGCCTTCGGCACTTCACCACTTGCTAATTTTTCAAATAAAAATTCAAAGAGTCTTAAATTACTAAGAGTTTCAAGAAGAGTGTCTGGTAAATATTGAATACTGACTTTGATTTTAAAGTTAATTATTTGCTTTTAGGCTGTTTCTAGTCCTTGGTTTTTTATCGACATTTCCGACAATGGGGATTCGAATTCGTTGGAGAACGCTGATTCCGAATCTGGAAGGGCCTTTTCCAGTTCGAATTTCATCCAAAAAAGCACTTCTGTTCCTAAATCTACGAAATTAACGGAAAGTACGACAGAACCGACTTCGGAGATCCAAGAACCAGTGTTAAGAGTCATAAAAAAAGAGACTGGAAGATCCTTGAAACTTCCAGAAATCACTGAACCAATTCTAAGGCCTCGATCGACAAGGCAAAATACAAAAGGGGATACATTTCTCCAGGTAAAAAAATATAATAAAATATATTATTGGATTAGTTGAAAAATTGTATCCTATTATCATTTTCAAGTTATTCCATAATTATTTTCAGGATGATCGTCGAATGGAGACAGAAGAATCTCCGTCATCCACTAGATCTTTCACGGTTCAGTTTCTTCCTGAAAGACTGGCAGGGATTTTAGCACAAGCTGAAAGATATGCAAGACAGACTCTTCTGCCTTTAATTTCTCAATACACGCCGAGTTTTGTTGGTGCGGGGAGAACTGATCGACCTAAATATTTTCCTCCTTTAGGAGATATTGAGAAAACAACTCAACAAATAATGGAAAAGGAAAGCACTACAGAAAAAATTAATGATCCAAAGATCAATGTGGTCAGTGATATCTTATTTTCGTTCATTAATTGCATATGCTTTAATCTTACACGTTTCAAAATGCCACTTTTTTATGTTTAGACTTCATATACGGAAGGACAAACGTATACAAAAGCATCAGAAATAGTTCAACAATCTGCCACACCATTTCAAGAAACTTCAAATATCACCTTCATCTCAACAGCAAATGTCGTTAGCACTGAAAAACAAGGCAACGACTGGGTTCCAATTGATCGGGAAGCGAAACAAATTTCAAATTATGCAAAAGTTAATCACAACCTGAATGTAACTCCTGAGGAAAAATCACACACAGGACGGTGGTTGAATGAAGATGGTGGTGGCTGGACTCCACAAGCTGAAGATGCTGATGCAGGCCCAGAAACCAAAATTGATGACTGGGTTCCGATAGTCGACAAGGCACAAAACGAAAAAACTCTCAAGATTTCCAGCGTCCAAAATTCTGAAGCCAAAACATATCCTGGTTAGTTGGTAAAATTCTTCTCATCGTACCGAACAAATATTTTTTTAATTGCAATAATTTAGATCGTTAAATTTAAATTTATGAATGTAAATTTCGTGTTCAAATTCTCAGCTTGTCCTGAAAAACTTCGTTTTCCAAATAGAATTTAAATAAAATTCTTATCGGTGTTTACAGAAGCCATCGAAAAAGGGAAACCAGAAAATCAAGAAAAATCGAAAGAAAGTGTCATCAAAGAAGAAAAAAATCCACCGGAGCCAAATGAAGAAAGGAAATTCATTCCTATTACAGACTTCAAAAATAGAGAAGGATTTGTCCCTCAGGCTGGACCCACTGAAAGTGAAAAAGTCTCCACCGAAACAATCACTACCCATATTCAAAGGATCGCACAAACAACGATTCCGAATAAGAGCGGAACTCCAGAGGCGCGAACAGTTCTTTTTCCCTACGTCTACGAACGCAAAAACGATCCTCGAACGAGGTACATTCCTTTAATTCCGGAAGAGGATCTTGCCCTCCCCAAATCTCTCATCGAACGAGATCGGTGAACAAATTCCTTTCAATCATGAGCTTTTAAAAAATCACTGAAAAACATCAATGCGAAAATAAACTCAGTAGGTTTGACATTGAAGGCAGAGTCTTCAAATATAAAAACGACTGACTACATAAGTTATACAAAATAAGAGCAAAAATATTTTTGTATCAATTTTACAATTTTACTATACATACTATACATCTGATAAAACTGCAAATCAAAATGTGAAAGGAACTAGTGTGATAAATTAGAATTGTCTGCAAATAGGGGAATTTAACAGCTGCTGGGTAGCGCTAACTATTCTAATCAAAGTTTTCAAAAATTCAATTTTGATAAAAAAAATAGCTTTTTACACAAATTAATGATACAAATTATTAGTTTATTCATAAAACAAAGTAAAAATGTCAGTCATTCAGATTGAAAAGAACACATTTAATATTTCAAGCACGCTTAGTTTTTCCTGTGTTGTTCTGAATTTCACAAATATAACATTATTATATACTGAAAGAACGTTTCAAAGTACAAGTTTTCAATATTATTCAATATTTTTATATTTTTTTCTTTACTGAAAAAACTTTTTGGTGTAAATTTAACCTTTTAGTTGGAAATTCTTCTTTTTTGTTTAAATTAAAGAGTATTTTATTAATAATTTAAATTTGTATTTAATTGAAAATTGAATGTTTCATTTTTTATTAAAAATTGATTTTATCTATTTGAAAAATGAACTAATTTGTTAAAAATTCGACCTTTTTGGATGAGTTCAACGGATTTCAATATAAAATCTTTTTTGGTTGAACATTTTACGTGGAGAATTCACCTTTTTGATTGAAAATACAACTAAATGTTTGAAATATGAACTACTTTGTTAAAAATTCATTTGTTTGGTTGAAAACTGAACTATTTTGGTGACAATTCGCTTTTTTTGTTGACAATGAATGAACTAAAGTTTAACTATTCCATTTTTGGTTGAAAATTAGTCTGTTTTGGTTGAAAAATGAACCATTTGATTGAAAAGTCATGTATTTTATAGAAAATTCGTCTTTTTGTTGAAAATTAATCTTGTTGGTTAAGAATTCATCTTTTTGGTTGAAAATTAATTTCTTTGATTGAAAATTTATCTATGTTTTTTAATTCGTTTTTATTTTGCTGGAAAATGTATCTTTTGTGGTTTAAAGTTCAAGTATATGGTTGAAAATTAATCTTTTTTCGGTAGAAAATTATTCTTCTTGTTGGAAAAATCATTTATTTTTGTTCAGAGTTTATTTCTTTGGTTAGACTTTTTTTTTGTAAAAAGTTTTTTTTTACTGAAAACTAAAATATACACTTAAATTCTGAGTAACATAAATTTTTTTTTAATTGAAATTTCGTCTTTTTGGTAGAAAATTATTCTTCTTGTTTGGAAATTCATCTTTCTGGTTGAAAGTTGAACTGTTTTTTAGAAACTCCTTTTTTTCTTATTCAAAATTATTTTTTCTCTGAAGACTCAACTATTCCATTTTTGGTTAAAAATTTATCTTTGTTTTGAAAATCGGACTATATGGTTGAAAATTCACATATTTTGTTGAAAATTCGTCTTTTTGGTTGTAAATTAATTTTTTAAACTGAATATTAAATTATTCTATTTTTTTAATACATCTTTTTTAGCTGAAAATTCATTTCTTTTGTTGAAAATTATTTGTTTGAAAATTAATTTCTTTGGTTAAAAATTTTAACCTTTTTGTTGAAACTTCGTTTTCTTTTGGTTGAAAATTATTTCTCTACTCAAAATGGAACTATTATTTCTATAATTGAAAATTTAGTAAATTTTTCGAAAATTAGTTTTTTCTTGTTGTTTAAAATTTGTCTGTCTCGAAGAAAATTAATCTTCTTGTATGAAAATTCATATTTTTCGTTAAAAATTGAACTATTTAATTTTTGGTTCAAAATTTATTGAAAACTTAACTATTCAGTGAAAAAAATAGAGAGTTATGAAAAACTGACCAGTCATTAAAATATTTAAAAAATTTTAAACTGAATAACTTACAATTTCATTTTGTTTTATGAAAAACTATAAACTTTTATAATTAATTTGTATAAAAAAGGCATTTTTCATTTATCCACTTTGAATTTTCGCGGAACTTTGACCAGAGCAGTTAACGTTACCTAGCGGATGAGAAGCTCCCCTATTTGATTTATCTATCCACGGACATGAAAAATTGACAGTATTTATTAATTTAAATCTAGACAAAAAAAAGCTAGAAAATAATCATCATAATTGTACAAATTATCCTATTGATCGCACCCAGCTCTAAAAATACGGCCGTAGGCTTAATATCACTTGTGATTGATTTGCGTATTTAAGAATTAACATCGTCTTTTGACCTGAAAAGTTAATTTTTCGAATCCCTATTTAATAATTAATCTCAGCATCTGTATATAAATCGGCTATAGAAAGAAAGTTAAGTTTTTTATTCGTAAAAACTGGAGCCCTTAACTTTATTTTCTCTTGTATATAAGAATTTTTACAATATAATATAATATAATATATATATATATATATATATATATATATAGCTTCGCTGAAAATCATTTTTTACGTTCGTTCGTTACTGTTATTGATGATTACTTGTTGTTATTATAATTACAACTAATACCGTCGTCGATATTCGCCGTCCGCATATTGATTCATTCCAACACAGGCGAAAGACGAAACCGAGCGCCTAGGACGCAAAATAATATTTAATCTATTTGTATATACCATGCACCAATGCAAGGAGTCTCTAAGGAGCCACACGGTTTTGAAAAATAATATGTACAGCAAGTCAAAACTTTGAAAGGATTACTCTGTACAAAGAAATTTAATCCTATTGCTGCTTTTCCTTAGAATAAATAAATAAACTTACACTTTTCCTCAAAATACTCCTATCGATGCAAATTTCACTCGCTTATCATCTCTCGAACTTCTTTCCATCGGATATGCTCGCTCCTGATATGTCCAGTTTCTGAAAATGCCCGCTTGCGAAAAATCTTGGTTCGAAGTTGCTCAGGTACCGCGTGGCAAAATAACAGCTTCTAGAATATTCTAACTTAATAATAAAAACTGGGACAAACAACCACTCATTAATCGTGGCTCGAAGGAGCGCGAATACTGGAAACGAATTTAACTTCCGTAACAGGATACGTATTTAGTGAAACACGCAGTCTTATAGAATGGTTAACGATTAATTAGCTTAGTAAAAATTTGGTACAACATTCCTAAAAACAGTAAGACGGAACAATTGATTTTTTTTTGTCAGTGCAAAGCTACACATTCTTTCGGCTGGGTCGCTCTTGAATTTTGCGTGCTCTCTCTCTCTCTCGCGCGAGCAATTTCTCTTTGTCTAATTTCGCTCATTATATTTTTTTCCTGTTTTTCCTACGAATAATCAGCGTTAAAAACGAACTAATCAGTTGAAATCCACAACGGAATGGACAATTCCTTTTCAGAGTGGCCACTCAAATCTTAGAAAAATTCTCCACTGACGGAAATGTATTTTCATTATAAAATATGATAAATTATGATACAAGACAACAAATGTGAAAATTGTTATTTTTTGTAAAAATTTGTAATTACTTGAAAAATGTTGTAAAAAATGTCCGAATTCTAGTAAAAACTTGTAGCTTCTAGTAAGTAATTAGAAATTTTTACATTGTTCTACTGTATTGTAATTTTTTATGAAAATTACATTTCCTACAGGATCTGGTTTATTCCTGACGCATTTTTGTTGGATAAATAAATAAATTAAGCTTACTCACGAAGGGTTAGTTACTCCTGCAATCTGGTATACCCTCTAAGGGAAAAATATTACAGGAAATTCAGTGTAGCGATTTTAAAGATTTTCAAACATATCAGGCGATTTTAAGGGATTCCAAAGGATTTCAACTAATTTTGAGGGACTTCCACGGATTTTAAGGCTTTCAAAAAGATTTTATGAGATTAACAAAGGTTTCAACTAATTAAAAAGAATTGCATCGGTTTTCAAGGGATTTTAGAAAATTTCCAAATATTTCTGGACATTTTAAGGAATTCCAAAGGATTTCAAGAGATTTTAACAATTTCAAGGGATTTGGAATAAGTTTACTTTAATTTATATTCAAGGGATTCCAAAGAAATTCAAGAGATATAACAAATTTCAGAAGATTTCCAAATATTTCAGGGGATTTTGAGGTATTTCACAAGATTTAGAGGATTTTAATATATTTTAAGATATTTCTCGGATAATTCAAGAGATATAACAAATTTCATGGGATGTCCAAAGGTTTGAGGAGATTTTTGTAGGTATTTCGAACACTTCTAGAAATTTAAAAGGTTTTTGGATAACTTTAATGTATAAGTTTAATTTAATGTATATTCAAGGGATTTCAGATTATCTGTACCTAATGTTCACTACGGATTTTTATGTTTTCCAAAGATTTCAAGGGATTCCAAAGTATTTAATTAAATCTCCAAGTATTTCATGGGATTACACAGATTTTAATGGTTTGAAGTTTAAAAAAAAAAAAGGTTTTCATGGATTTCAATTAAATTTTTTGAAGCAATTTTCAAGATTTCAAGAGATTTAAACAGTTTTTTTTAGAAAACATTAATGAATGAATTTAGCTTAATTTAGTTTTCAGAGAAATTTCATGGATTTTAAACAATTTCATCAGATTTCATGAAAATTTCACGAAATTTCAAAGATTTCCAGACATATTAGGAGGATTAAAGAGATTTCAAAGGGTTTCAATCTATTTCGAGAGACTTCCACCAATTTTAAGGCTTTTAAAAGGATTTCTAAGTATTTCAACTAATTTAAAAAGATTTCATTGGTTTTTAAGAGACTAAAAATTTTTTTCACGGATTTAAAGGAATTTCGGAAAATGTTAAGGGGATTTAAAGGATTTTTACGTTTTTCAAATATGTCAATGGTTTTCAAAGAATTCTGTAGGATTTACAAAGATTTAAAGAGATTTCTAGTGAACTTTTAGAAAAGAATGAAATGAAACTTCAAGGGATTATTAGCGATTCCAACGATTTAAAGGGATTTTAAGGTATTTCAAAAAATCTCACAAGATTGAAGGATTTCAAGGAAATTCAAAGATATCTAGGGATTTAAACGGTTTTTTTAGAGATTTTTAATGAATAAGTTGAACTTAAATTATGTTTAGGGACTTTCAAATGATTTATACCTTTTTTTAATGGATTTTCACGTTTTCCAAAGATATCAAGGAATTTTAAGCGATTCAAAGGATTTCAAGAGATATAAAAATGTCAAGGCATTTCTAAGAATGTTGTAGGATTTCTGAAGATTCAAGGGAATATTAACGATTTTACAGATTTCAAGGGATTTTAAGGTATTTCAAAGAATTTCACAAGATTTAAAAGATTTGATTATATCTCCAAGGAGTTCAACAGATTTCAAAGATTCTTAGAGATTTAACTTTTTTCCCAGAGAACTTTGATGAATAATTTGGATTTAATGTTTATATTTAAAGGATTTCAAATGATTTATTCTTAACGGGATAAATTAGGTTTTATTTCAAGGATTTTTTACGGATTTCAGCAATTCATGGAAATAAGATTAAGATTTATAGGAACTCCAATTAGGGGTCGTGCATAAATTACGTAACACTTTTTTGGGGGGAGGGGGGGGTCTAGCTTAGTGTTACATAATGGTGAAAAACTACAGGGAAAAGTTGGCAAAAGCGTTACATAGGGGAGGGGGGGGGGGGGGGCGGGGCGTCGAAATTGTCGGAAAATTGCATTACGTAATTTATGCACGACCCCTTATTTGAAAGATTTTGGGGGATTTTATAAATTATGAGTGGTCTGAAATAAATCTCTCCTTTGAAGTTTCTCTATCTTTTACATTAATTCCTTCAATATTTTTGTATTATTCATTCCAATACTGATTATCCTATGTTTTACTATATACTGATTTTCTATCACGAATTTCCTATAATCCATGAAATCTTTCGAAATCCCATGTAATTTTGTAATCTTTCAATCTAGTGTACACCAAAAATCCGAGTAATTAAGCCCTCGGACAAATCAAATGTTAAAACATTAAACAATTTAATATTAAAAGCATTTGAACAGAACGATCTCAAATTTGAAGCTTGAAATCGATCAACTGAATTCTGTTTACGAGACGTAAAAAAAAAATCCGTCATTTTGCGGTTCAGTGGCCACCCTGCTTCCAATTGATTTTATAAATCGACTGCTTTGGGTCCTTTTAGCCATATCTGCATCGTACTTCTTAAGATGCTAAATACTTAATTAATTCTATCATGTATATATAATATCTATATATAAAATATAAGGCCGCCTCATTAATACACTGACTAGATCAGTTACATATTATCCTCTTTTACCTTGGCAATCTCTCTGGTCGAAGTTTAGATTTCTCACCGACAAAAATACACAGACAACAAAATATACTATTTGTCTCTTAAATTCAGAGCACATAATGCACCCTACGAACACATCAATACATTTTGCACTTGGCGTGGAGAATCGTAAGGGACCTCCTTTTTTCAAGAGGACGGTCTTTATTCTTTAACCGCTGTGTGTACACCCGGGTATCCCGATGCCCACCACCGTACATTGTTGCATGTAAGTGGAGTAAAAATTAAATTTTCGTTTGGGGCCTCTGAATTGTCGTTATTTAGCTCAGTTCCAAGCAAATGGTATACTTAGAATCTATTTAGGATTTTTTTTTGCACAAATAATCGAATTCAAAGTATAAATACGTCGCAGACACACCCGATATATCCGGGTATCCACGATATAAAAATGCAACTTTCAGTGGATTATTAATTTCTTATTAAGTTATTTGATTCATGCACGTGAAATGTGTTGAGTAATAACTGAATAATTAATAATTTGGCAACTCGACGTATATTGTGCGTCGAATATAATTATTTTAAAAAATTAAAAAAAAAGGGAGGTGGGCACCCGGATACCCCATGTGTCTAACCACGTGGATAAAGTTGGGTGTGTACACAAGGGTTAACACCGTAGCAAAATTTGAAACTTCTTCTGCTTACGGTAATAACAGGGCCTAAAACTAATTTTAAAATCGCAATAATACATTGAAGAAACTGAAACTGGAGTAAAAAAAAACTAAACTAAAATCAAATGATGACTCTCTTATATCAGTTTCAGACCCTGCGAGGAAGTTAAGCGTGTACAATATAGGCCTAGGGAAGATTTTTCTACGATTTATGAAGACATCTGATATTTGACACTGTACTGACGCTGAAGCGTAGAACTGAAACGTCTGAAGTGATAAAATTCGAGGTAGAATCTAACGAAAAGCAAAAAATGAACCTTCTTTACTTTATAATAGAATAAAATTATCTAACGCTTAGTTGATCCTTATACAACATTGCGGCGAGCTGTCAACGACTTGTCTCTAAATCAAGAAAAAGTAGCACGTTTTACCCTTCCGAGAATTCGAGAAGAAAATCGGAAGGTGTCTCGATGTTTGAAGAATAGAGTAACTTACTAGGAACTATTAGAAATCAGAAAACGAAAGCAAAACGCTGCTGATCGATTGCGTGTTGCGCATAAAAGCTCGAATAGCATTCTATATTTCGTATAAATTCGCATTGCCGAATTGACTTCATTGAATACGAGACACGTTAAGTCGTAAAAAAGTAAGATCACAGTCAATAAAATTTCTGAGCATTGTTTGCTTCTAATTAACCTTTTATGCGTAACACGCTCATTTTTTGGTTGAGAATTGTTTTATATGGACTCTTTGAGTTATACTAAAACTGTTGGACGATGGACGAAGCATCGAACAACCGGTTTCATCATTTTTTGTCAAAGAGAGGCAGTTTGCTCCTGACAGCGCCTTCACAAACGACTAATCGTTGAGCCGCCGAAATGTTGCAAAGTGGCATCGAACCTTCTAAACTCGCTCGTAACAAAGCCATTCGATTAGGACCGACGTCGAATCCATGGTCACCTAATCTGAAACTACCTGATGTGGCCTGCTTCCTTTCGAAATACTCAACGATTTTTGAAATCGTTTTGCTAGTCGAGCCAATTCCACCGAGTCGGTCTTCCCAACAAGAAGAATCTCCGCCACCGAGACTTGCTATGTCTTCCGAAGAATCTGTGTATATTGAACTCGTCCTGTGGTCGTCAAGGAGGAAGAGACTGCTGGCTGCAGAACTACTGAGGGTGGAAGCGTGACGACGATTCGGAGGCTCGGGACTTAAATCTTCTCCGACGCAACTCCAAAATCCGGATTCACAGCTGCCACGACGTCTTGGTTCCCAGCCGTCTCGGAAAAGGGGATGAGCAAAGAGACAAGCTGCACCGACCTTCGTTGCCACCTGGAAAGCAAAACAGATTTCATATACTGGTCTACCAAACAGTGCGTCGAAAAAAATACACAAAATTTAAAATAGTGTACACATGGTCATGAATTCAATTGGAATGATATTCACATTCATTGTCATGAAAAAAAATCAGAAAAAGAGAATTCATGGAGATGTTGTTTATAAAAAGAGAAGGTAATAAGGCTATTAATTTAAAAAGAGACCTCTCAGGATATAACAAAGTATGGGATAGAGTAATTAATTGGTTGAAGTAATTTTCTTTTACTTGAAAATAGAAACAATTCATTTTATGGAACAATCATTTTCTCAATAAATAAATTGATTATATTAGACTTAATCAATTCTTAATTAATACTAATTGAAATATTTTCTTTACAGGTATATTAATTTTTTCACAACTTTAGTCTTCCCTAAAAATAATCCCTGATGAGGAGGTTTAAATCGGCCTCGAAACATGTTCGTTCCCTAGCAGAACAAAAAGGACGGAGAAAGGAAAAAGTGAGAGGTTGATTTTTGGCTGACTTTTTCCCTTCTCCCACTTTTTTAAATTGGTTATTTCTGTTTCTAATGAGCCGAAAAGTGAGGTAGTGTGGAAGTTCTGTTTTTTAATTGTGAATCTTTTTGTTGCTCATTTTGCAAAAAATTATTCATGATAAAACACATTTCTTTTCAATCTTAATTCAAAACTGTTTAAATAGAGAAACTAAACTCATGTCTCTTTCCAATCTACAGGGTTTGCTTATAATGATTCAAGATTTCTTTTAATTGAGTTTACATATTTTTACCTTAATCATCTTGAAAGAAGTCTTTCTTTTTATTGAAATTTTTGTAAAAAGAATGTTATTAAATATTAGCAATTTTTAGATATGAATTTAAATAATTTGGATTGCTTTCTTTTCCTATTTTGGAAAAATGGTTTCATGTCATTTGTTTAATATTATATCCAGAGGTTAACTATTTTTGTAATCTGGTATATAACATACATTAGGGTGATTACCAAAATATTATCTTCGAATCTGAAGACGCACATCAGCCTAAACCTAAGTTGCACATTTAAGTCAACACATTTTTAATTTTCAGTTTTTTATTTATTGATTTTTTGTTGTTGAAATTACTGTATTTTCTAATTGAAATATCTTATATCAAATTCTTATAGAAAACTGTGAAACAAGTAAGATAAAATTATTATATTTCTTAAAAAATAATTAAAAGATTTTCAGTAAATGATGTACAACAGGGTGGTCCAAATTTTTTTTCTCGGATCCTCATGCAAATCACCCCCAAATTTCTCCGAATCTATAAAAAAAAAAAATGTGTGATTTTTTAAAATGATATTTAGAGGTTCCTAATATCTTCAATAATAGGTGAATCGATTTGAAACAACATTTCTTTTCAGAATTAGCCACAGGAAATGAATGAAAAATTACGTTTCAAATATCACCCCCACAAGTCTGCTTTATAGGGTCCCACAAAATCCCGTAAGTGATAAATTAGGTTTTGCAAGTCTTTGGCGCTAATTATGATTTTGTGCGGGTTTTTTAATAAAAAATGTTTCTACGACATACAATACTACTTTGTACTGATGATCAGATGTTAACACACATTTTTTAACTTATTTTCAACTTTTCAGTTAGAGCGAGGCAATAATCAATTAAATTTAGCAGAAATGATTGTTTGAACTATTTATTATTATTTATAATAATAATCTCTTAGAATAATACTAGAAAGTTGCAGTTTTTACTCAAATTTTGCACTTTTTATCTACTTTTCGGTTACAGTGGGGTAATAATTAATTCAAGTTGACGGAAATAATTGTTTGAACAGTTTATTATTATTTTTAATAATATTCTCTCTTATTAATGCTAGAATGTTGCGTTCTTTTCTGAATGATACAACTTTTTGTCCACTTTTCACTTGGAGCGAGGTAATAATTAATGCACTTAAAAAAAAATATAATGGTTGAAACAGATTATTATTGTTGATAACTATCTTCTCTTAGAGAAATGCTAGAAAGTTGCGGGTTTTTCTGAAATTTTTAACTTTTCTTTGACTTTTTAGTTAAGGAATAATAATAAATACTAATAAAAAAAAGGCATTCAGTACCTGAAAAGCAAAAGCAAAGAAAAACGTTTCAGAAAAAACCGCAACTTCCTAGCAATTATCTCAGAGAAGATAGTTATAAACAATAATACATTGTTTAAACAATAACGTTTGTCATAAGACATTATTATTACCTCACTATGTGAAAAGTGGACAAAAAATGGTATATTTTAGAAAAAAAACCGCCATTATCTATCATTATTATAGGAAAAGATAATCATAAACAATAATTTGTTTCAAAAATGATGTTTGCTAAATTTCATTGATTATTTCCTTAGTAAGTAAAGAGTAGACAAAATGTTGAGAATTTCAGGAAAAAAAACGCAAACTTCTACCACTATTCAATGAGAATGTAATTAAAAATAATAATAAATTCTTTAAACAATTATGTTAGTGAACTTAAATTAATTACCACGTGACTCTAATTAAAAAGTGGACAATTTAATCATATCTCGACGACTTCCAGGCCATTAAATGGTCTGGAAGTCGTCGAAGTAAGATTTAATTTTCCACATTCATTGGTTTCTTCCAGACGTGAATGAAAATAAGAGAAAATACCATCTCTCATAGTCTTTTCACGAAAAGTGGACAGAAAGTGGAAAATTTGAGAACAAAATATAACTTGATAGCATTATGCTAAGAGAATATTAATATAAATAATAATAAATGGCTTGAACAATTATTTCTGTAAAATTTTTACTGATTATTACTTCGCCCTAACTGAAAAGTTGGAAATAAATGTTGAAATTCGGAAAAAACCGTGACTTTTTAACTCTATTCTAAGAGAAAATTGCTAAAAACAACAATGACTTGTTTAAACAATTCATGTAAACACCTAAATATCAGTACACGGTCGTATGCACAGGTCCGGGGGTTCTCATGGTGGGGGAAGTTCCCTAACGTAAGCCAGAAAGTTTCGCAAACTGACCACTGTATGTAGTGGCGTATGTGTCGAGTAGTGTAGGATTTGAATTTGAAAAGATAAACAAAACACGTTTTCTAACCTCAGAGTGTCAACTGGAATTCAATACCTTATTGTATTGAATCCTTGTAAAAAGCTCAAATTTTACATTTAAATATTTGATTATTCAATAAAAGGGACATGAATTATTATATTAAAACCTTGTAAAATGCTCGAATTTTACATTTAAATATGTGATTGTTTATTTCTAGGGGACCTGACTTATTGTATTGAATCCTTGTAAAATTCTCAAATTTCACATTTAAATATTTGATTCTTTAATACTAGGGACCTGAGTTACGGCATTAAATACTGCCTTGATCCTAAAATATTACATATAAGTATGTATTTATAAAATAATATATATTTATTTGCCCATTAATAATATTTTTCGTAATATTTTCTACAATTTTCATGATTTACATTTATTATTGACAGTAATATTTTATTAGACAAATATAAAATTTTAAAATAATTACAAACAAATTTGTTCAAGTGTTAACGCAACTCGTTGCACTATAGTACTATTTTCCAAAATCATTTTCATGCAATTTACTTTAAATCATATGATATTCAGCATCAATATGTGTTTATTATTTTCATTAATTTAAAAATGCAACCACATGATTCAAATTATTGAATATTTCTAGATTAAATTGACTTCTTGAAACTGAAATTTCAAATTAAACCGCCACTTTCTCTACCCTACTATTACGCCACTACCGGAAGTGGCAACTTTGTGAAATAATCGGAAGCTTCAATAAGGGAACTTCCCCCACCACGAGAGTCCCCGGACCTGTGTATACGACCGTGTATCAGTAGAAGTTAGTAGTAGTGTTTTATGTATTACCTTACGGAACCTCTGAATATATAAATAATTTTTAGAAAACGCATTTTTTTTTTTTTTGATTCGAAGAAATTTAGGAGCGATATGCATGAACATTAGAAAAATAATTCGATGCCTTTTGAACCACCCTAGTGTAACAATTAAGACAATGATAAAATAAAAACAATATAAAATCGATTAAAAAGTTAAAACTTAAATAAAGGACCTCTATACATTATACGATTTTCAATTTTTTTTTTTTAATTTGTTGATTAAAAAGGTATAAAGTAGGCTAGTGTGTGTATTCAGATTCGAAAACAAATTTTTTGCCTTATAGAATTAATCACCCTAACATGAATGTCCCAGAAAATCGCGTGAATATTTTTAAATCTTTTAAATATCATTGTTATCCTGAATGCATTTTCAAAATCCTTTTAAGTTTTCGGATATTCCACAAAATTCTTTGAAACCCCTTAGAACTTTTAAAAACTCGTTATATTCCTCGGAATTTTTTAATGGAATCCCGTAAAATTTCATAAAATATGATAAAAATTCTTGAAATCGAAAGACATCCATTAAAAACCCTTGAATTCTGTTAAGATCCTCTGAAATCCCTGGAAAGCTCTCAAATTTTTCGGTGTCTCCTGAAATATAATCGAAATTCTTCTTATGGAATCTCATGGAACATTATTATTCCTTTTGAAATCCTATGAATCCCTGAAATATTGTAAAATTCCTTGAAATCTTCACAATCTTTCAACTTTTACGAAATGATTTGAAATCTCATTAAATTCCTCGGAATTATTTAAAATACACTAGGTACAGTTATTAAAACCCATTGACATTTTTGAAAGGCCTTATATCTAGTGAAATCATATCTTTAATATCTTTTTAAATTCCTTTAAAAATATTTCAGTCTTTGATATTCACGGAGACCCCATAAAATCATATGAAGTCCGTAGAAAACCTTTCAAATCCCTAGAAGCCAGTTAAAATTTAATTCCGTTTCATTAACTCCCTACTGTTCTCTAGAAATTCTTTAATATTCGCTAAATTTCAACTGAAAAGTTCAAAGATTTCTAATTAAGAAATATAAATCCATGCATCATTTTCAATGCTCGAAATTGAAGAATGAATCAATAAATTTATAAATTATCAAGAATCATTTTAAGCAATTTTAAGCTAAAAACATTACAAATAGACCGATTAAACCATTTTTTAATAGTCAATAATGGCGAAATATTAAAAAATTATTCTTTTTTTTAATTAGAAAATTTTTAATTGAATGTGCTAAAAATTTAATTTTTTAGAATGAAACAATATTTAAATATGATTTGAAATTGAATAAAATCGTTTAATTATGAATCCATTAATTTTAAATTCATTTAAAATTGAAATAAGTTTAGAAAGTTTCAATCAGACGTTTAAATCTGCTGAACTACTAAGGCTTTCGACCTACGACAGTTCAATTTTCAATGTTGAAATCTGTAAATTGTTCCAATTTTGAACAGATTTAAAGTCGTCGTGTAAAATAAATTATTGTTCAATTTTTAACCCTCGAACTAAAGTTCAGTTTGTAAAATAATTGACATTTACAATTGATCAACTTGCAACGTTTTTCATACAAAAAATCTTCGAACGTTTTTAATTTTTCAAGTCTTTAAAAGAGCATTTTCAAATTATTCAAGTTGAAAATTTACACTTAAGAATGAAGACCTTAAGTGGAAAATTTGTAGAGTAAAAGATTTTAGAATTACGCATGGTAAACTGAATGAGTTAATAATTAAAAAAGGTAACAATTGGACCAAAAAAAAAAAAAAAGTTGAAACTGAACGTATTTCAAATTGGATTATATCATGTGATGTGAAATTGTTATGATATCGCAAGTGACTGGGTAGATTTTTCTTCTAAAAATTTATCAAACTCCAATGAAAAAAAAAATTCTCTGTCATTCCTGGGTTTTTCCCGGCTTAAAAAAATTCTCAGAAAGTTCTTCACAAATTTTTAAAACTTTAAAATACCTTAAAATCATTTAAAATAATAAAAATCTAGAAATATTTTGAAATTTCTATTTTGAGGTGGCGAATGCGTTATTTTAGCCAATCAGCGAGGATGTTTGAAAATACGTTTAAAGACAAAGTGAAAAAGTAATTGCGTTAGGTAGAAATTTGAGAAAACAGTACTGGCATTCTATGGAAAAATGCAGTAACTACAAAATCAGGGAACGGAGAAAATCGAGGAAAACGTTTGTATCTTATTTTCAGACTGTTGTTGGATAATTTGGATGCGATCTACCCATTGACAAAAAAATAATTGACAAAAATTATCCTGGGTTTGGTGATAGTTGCTGCCTTCTTCCATAGAACTCGTTGACGGGAAACTCGGCGACTTTTACGGAAGAAGGCAGCAAGTGGTAGATGATGCTTTCTTGCAAAGAAGTCGGCCTTGAATTCAGGTAGTTGCTGGCTTTTAGGCTGATGATGCAATCACTAATTTAAACAATGTCAACAATTTGAACGAAAAAAAAAAATTAGACCAATAGATCTCACTTCAACGATTTCAGTAATATAAAAAACACATTTTTTGATTTTTTGCAGTGACTGCCTTTTCCACAGAACAGCAGAGTAGCATTAGTTTTGTTTTTCTTAAAATAGTAGTAAAATAGTTACATCGTTAAAGAAAAAGTGTCAAAAAGTATCGTGAGTTCGAATCTGAATTACCTTCTTTTCCCACTTCTTCCTGGCAGTTGGACTACTCGGTTCAGAACTAGGCTTCTTCCTCACGAGGATCTTCGCTATGCTGTCGTTCTGAGCTGGTTTGAATTTCGAGCCCACGCCGTCGGTGACGCTCGCCCTGACGTCTTCCAAACTTGGAAGCTCGAGACAACTTGAAAAGAGATCCCCGAGGATTTTCTTAACACCGCCTAGAGCGTGGAATGGATTCGCTGTCATGGGCCTGTAATGAGGATCTCTTCTGCTGGCGAGTTCCGCTACTCGCCTGGCAGAGTGGCACCTTGCCTTATCAGAAGGTGATGCATTAACACACCCTCTCGCATCAGCAGAGAGACTTCTGAGTCTCGCCGTTCTGCGTTTCGCTGATCGACCTGCTCTCACGATTTCTTCCACACTTGACATCAAGGTTGGATCCACTGATTGTCGTTTTCCTAAATTTCCCTTGCTCTCCTCCTCGTAGTTGGCGATAATGTTGTCGAGAATTGAACCGATCTCAGGAAACGTGGGCCTCGACTTTGGCTCGTACTGCAAAAATAGAAGATTTGAAAACCGTTCACAGAGCTCACAGCGGGTTAATAGTACAATTTGTGTACCTCGTGAATATTACACGACAGTCCCTTCTTCGCATCTTTTCTTTGGTAAGGGGCCGTTCAGAAGCTGAGTTGCTAATTTGAGGGGGGAGGGGGTCAAGCCAAAAACTATGTTTAATAACAGGGGAAGTGGAGGAAGGTCAGTGAAAGTAACATTACGAACTCAGATAACATTTAGTATGTTTCTTGATGATAAACTTGAAGAAAGATTGCGAATTTTGCGAAAGATGGCCCTCCAACGGTAAAGTTCAATAATAACTTAATAAGTTTGAAAATCACTTCCATATTCTAGACTTCACACTGTATCTCCTATTCCTCTTTTTACCCATTTCTTGAAGAATTCGTCTTTTCGCTGTTTTCAAGAAACTTACCCTTTTTTTTCTTGTTTTTTTTTTGCTTAAATTCTCACTGAATCAACAGATCCCAATACGGAAATCCAACTATTTTTTATTGAAAAGTTTGCTGCTATATTTTTGGTTCGAAATTCATCTCGCTTAGTTAAAAATTTTACTATTTGGTTGAAGATTGAATCATTTTGTTAAAAATTCATTTTTTGGCTGAAGATTCATTTCGTTGGGGAATTTATTTAAACAAAGCTAATTGTCCTATCGAAAAACTGAATACATACCTGGATTCGTCTCAGCAAAATATCTAGGGTAGGGTAAGGTGAGATGGGCATATTTGTCTTTTTCAAGTTAGTATTTAAAATCTGCTAATTCATTGCTTGAAATTAAGTCGTTATATATATTCCAAAAACATTTTTAATTATAATTTTGCTAAGGTAGAAGCAAATAAAAAAGTATATGCGGAATTAGAAACGAAAATAAGAAAGTAGTGCGCTTGGCACATATCGCCCCATGCTTGGGGCGGGATAAGCCAGGCACTGGGGCCGGATGGGCCACTTAATTAAGTGACTTATTATATATTATTTATAAGTAAAAATATTGGTAAGTTAGAGAATTATAAGACAAATACATCTTACGTATATTTTTCAAAAATTGTACGACGCATTAAAAGTATATTTGACGTTAAAATGATACAATCCTTAATCCTAACCTCTACCGTAACTAGCTGTACAAACAATGAATAGAAAAACGATCTATATCTACATATCTTTTAATAATTGTATCACAGCAATAAATATATCAATTTTTCGACTTACCCGTGTACATTGTCTCAGTAAAATTTAAATTATATAGGAAGAAAAATCCCAAATTCTAGACTGGTCTACTACATGACATTGAATTTCATATATATTGAGGTTTTAAGCCGTTTTTTATACGTTCGCTGCATTTTACAACCACAATAATGTTCATCTCATTTTTATATCATTTTACGAGTTTTCAAACGAAGTTACTGAGAAACATACGAGAAAACAGTGATCTCTTCTGGTTGCCAGCAACTCATATTATTTTCTAATATAGACCTACAACAGTGCAGTTGTCATACTTTTTCTGAGCATTTTTTTCGACAAGATTAGTTTTTTATACGTTTGCACCATAATTAACACACTGCACAATCTGATGCAATGAAACATTGCATCCTAACCTACTGACTGCTGCACTAAGAGGCTAGGTTAATGCACAGGAAGAGGTGGCCCATTCCGCCCCAGAACAGTGGCTCATTCCGCCCAATATGACAGTTTCAAGTAAAATCAAAATTTCACCTATTTTTGTTTTACAACTATATAAAAATCAGTTGAAAACAAAGGGTTTAATAAATAAGCTATCTAAATAACCACTGGAGAAACATCTCATATGTGATTTTGTGTGATTATTGGACTTTCTAAATAAATGCAAAATAGCAGAATACAGGTCTTAAAATTTTTACTTTAGCTTTTTCCGAATGTATTCAACATTAAGCGAACCTTTTCAAAAAGTAGTTTCATAAACTATAAAGTTCTTCCTGATAATAGTATAAAGAACAATTACAAAACAAATGATAGCCTACATGAAAATTGAGTGACTCATCTTACACCCTATGCCCATATCGCCCCACCCTACCCTAGGAGTGTTTCGAATTATACAAAAAAATAATGATTTTTAAACGATTGAATTGTTATAAACCATTCGGAATTCAATATGAACAAATGTATCAGTCTGAAAATGATATCTCTAGGAGTTTTTAAATCCTGAAAAAAATATTATTTAAACAATTATATTGTTTATAATATTTATTATTTGTTCAAACAATTATTAAACAACATTTCATCACAAATAATAACCAGGAGATGTTATTTAAATATAATAGAATGCAAATAAATTTTTTAATATGAAAAACTCCAATTTAAACATTGTTTTACCCCCTCCACTATCACTTGGAAAATTCTTTGAATTTGAATTTCAATATTCGGGCATATAGCTAAAACAAACTAAAAGTCGCAGTCGTTTGTGATGAATTGTTGTTCAATAAATTTTTAACCAAGTAATAAATATTATACACAATATAATTGTTTAAATAATAATTTTTTTGCTTGATTGAAAAAACTCCTACAGATATGGTCGAGACGCATCCAACGATATATTTAGATTTTTTCTGCGACTTTGAGTTTGTTCTAGCTATATGCCCGAACATTGAAATCCAAATTCAAAGGATTTTTCGAGTAAGAGTGGAGGGGGTAAAAGCAATGTTTAAATTGGAGATTTTTCATTTCGAAAAATTTATTTGTATTCTATTATATGCGAATAACTTCTTCTGGTTCTTACTTGTGATAAACTGTTGTTTAAGAATTGTTTAAACAAATAATAAATATTATAAACAATATAATTGCTTGAATAATAATTCTTTTGTATGATTGGAAAAACTCCTAGAGATATCGCCGAAACGCATCCAACAATGTTTAATTGATAAATTATTCACTATGAGTGTTTTTCCAAAGTTTACAATAGTGTAATCTTTATTCAGTTTGTATTTATTTAGTGTTAGTTTGATTTATTGTACATTAAATAATCAAACACGTAAAAAAATTTATAAACATTGCATTTGTTTAAATAATTAATTTTTCGACATGATTAAAAAAATACCTAAAGGTATTTTATTGAAGTATCTACTAATGTGCTTGAAACTATTTTCAGACTGATACATTTGTTTAAATTGAATTCCGAATTGCTTATAACAATTCAATTGTTTGAAATCATTTTTTTGCATAAATCGAAAAACTCCTTGATATATGGCTGGGACGAATCCTGATATGTATTCAGTTTTCTGATAAGACAATTATTTTTGTTTAAATAAATTCCCCAATTTTCAAATCTATATATATATATAGCTAAATTCATTGTCGTGAAAATTTAACTACTTCATTTTTAGAAAATTAATCTTCTGGTTAAATACCATCTTTTGGGTCGAATGTTGAACAATGTTTTTGAAAGTTTATCTTTTTGTTTGAACATTTAACTGTTTTGTTGAACATTTTTTTTAGTTGAGAATTAATTCTTTAAACTAAAAATGTAAGTATTCCATTTATGTTTGAAAATTGATATTTTTAATTGAAAATTAATCTTTTATATTAGAAAATTCTACTATTTGGTTGAAAATTCGTATATTTTGTTGAAAATTCATTTTTTTAAATTTCAAATAAATACCTTTTTTTGTTGAAATATCAACTATTACATATTTCGTTAAGAATTAATATTTTTTGGTTAAAAAATTCAGTACTTGGTTTAAATTTGAACTGCTTTTTAAAAAATTAATTTTTGGTTGTTGGAGCTTCATCATTTTAGTTCAAAATTCATATTTTCGGGTCGAAATTCGAACTGTTTTGTAGGAAATTCCTATTTTTAGTAGAAAATTCCACAATTTGGTACAAACTTAAAGTATTTTGTTGAAAATTTACATTTTTGTTGAAAATTCAAATTTTCGGATAAATATTCCAAGTATTTCGTAAAAAATTAAACTATTTTTATTGAAAGTTGAGTATTTGATAGAAAATCATCTTTTTGGTGAAAAAAATCACATTTTCGGACTAAATATTCAACTGTTTTGTAGACAATTCGTCTTTTTGATTAAAAATATACCTCAAAATTCGCCTTTTTTGGTTGAAATATCCACTATTTTATTTTTCGTTTAAAATTAATGTGTTTTCGTCAGCATTTTTCGTTGTTTGAAAACTTAATCATTTCGTGGAAAATTCATATTTTTTGGTAAAAAATTAAACTATTTGGTTAAGAATGCTTTTTTTTGTGTTGAAAATCCATAATTTCGGGTCGAAATTCAACTATTTTGTTGAAACTTAAACTACTTTGGTTGAGGATTCAACTTTTTTATTAAAAATTCGTATGAACTATTGCATTTTTATTAAAAATTCATCCTTTTCCGTTGAAAATTTAACTACTTGGTTAAAAGTTGAGCTGCTTTGTTAAAAATACATTTTTTGCTTGAAGATTCATAATTTTAGTTCAGAATTTATCTCTTGGGTTGAAAATGCACTATTTGGTTGGAAATTAACTTTTTTGTTGAAAGTCCATAATTTCGGGTTGAAATTTCAACTATGTTCTTGACAATTCGTATTTTTGTTCTGAACATTTATCTCCTTTGGTATGAATTTCACCTTTTTTGGTTGAGATATATTCTGTTTTGGTTGAGGATTCAACAATTTTATTAAAAATTCGTCTTTTTTGGATGAATTTAACTGTTTTTAATTAAAAATTAAAATCCTTCTTGTTTGAAACTATTTGAAATACGAACTATTTCATTTTTTCTTCAGAATTTACCTTTTTTGGTTGAAGATTCATCGTTCTAGTTGACAATGCATCTCTTTGTTTGAAAACTTTATTTTTCATTTAAAATTCATGTACAGGGTTCACAGCGCAAAAGGAGCTCAAAAAAGGGAAAATCTCTAGAATCGTTTTCGTATTATTTTTTGAGTATTTTCTTACCGTGCAACAGTGGAAGGCCAGTTGTAAAAAGGCAGATGGTGGATCAGCAGCTGCACAAATCTCCGCAACTGCTAGATAATCAAGGCCGAAATTGTCCGAGCGCGGCAGAACATCGGGATCAGCAGGTACTCGGCCGATTAATTCGCAAACGACGATGCCGAAGGAGAAGATATCGGATCTATGGTCATACCATTGACCCTTGAGACACTCAGGAGACATCCAGTAAGGACTTCCAACCGTGCTAAGTCGATACCCCGAACTTGGATCCGGGATTTTGGCTGCCAATCCAAAATCTCCAACGACGGCACTCAATTCACCGGAAGTTTCGTCTTTTTTTATAAGAACGTTCTTGGAAGTAAGATCTCGGTGAAAGATTCCACGACTATGTAGATAGGCCATCCCTCGAGCGACGTCCCTTGCCAGGCTCATCCTGATTAAATGGGAGAGTGGTATGTGTTTCGCCATTATCAGCTGCTCCAAACTTCCACCATTTATATATTCTGTAAGGGCGTGTAGTTGTCCTTCATGAACACAAACTCCCATAAATCTGCAACAATCATTTTTAACAATAATTAGCTAATTCTGACAATGTTATTCTCAACATTTTGGAATAATTTATTGACTTGTTTCCTTCATAAATTGGGCATTAGGGATCGTCCATAAACTACGTTACCAATTTCAGGGGGAAGGGGGTCACGCCAAAATTACGGTTGACAACAGTTGGGGGGGGGGGGGGGGACAGGACAGTGGAAATAACGTGACGAACTTGGATAATAATGTTTAGTAAGTTTCTTGACGATAAATTTTAAGCCCTCTTTACCCCTTTTTAAAGAATATCCTTTTTTTCTAATGCTTTCAAGTAATTTCGCCTTTTTCTCGATTTTTCGTTGAGAATTCGTTTCTTTTTTGGATGAAAATTAGCTTTTTTCGAATGAAAATTTATCTATTACATTATGTTTTTGAAAATTGATCTTTCATAGTTAAAAATGCAACAATTTGGTTAAAATGTATATTTCTAGTTTAAAATTCATGTATTCTGTTGAAAATTCGTGTTTTTAGTAGTAAATTAATCTTCTCAGTTAAAAAAATCATATTTTTCGTTGAAAATTCATCTCTTTTGTTTTAACTTTAACTATTTTGTGGAGTATTCGTATTTTGTATTGCATTTGACTGTTTTTTATTTCAATTAAAATCTTTTTGTTAAAATATCAAGTACACTTTTCGTTGAGAATTCACCTTTTTGTTTAAAAATTGAACTACCTGGTTGACAGCTAAACTACATATTTTGTTAGAAAACATGTTTTTTGTGTGAAAATTAATAATTTCAGTTGAAAATTCATCTCCAGAGTGGAAAATTTAACCAGTTTTTTAAACTAAAAATATAATTATTACATTATTGGTTCAAAATTTATATTTTTATTTGAGAACTGATCTTTTTTATTTAATAATGCAACTATTTCGAATAAAATTCATGTATTTTGTTGAGGATTCAACTAATCTGTTGAAAATTCGTTTTCTTTGGTTGAATCCAACTGTTTTTTATTTCAAATTAAAATATTTTTTCTTTGAAATATCAAGTACTACAGGCTTTGTTGAGAATAAATCTTTTCGGTTTAAAAATTCAACTGGTTTGTGGAAAATTCGTCTTTTTGGCTTGAAAATTCAACAATTTGGTAGAAAATTAAAGTATAAAGTTGAAAATTAACCATTTTGTTGAAAATTCTTACTTTGGGGTAGAAAATTACATTGTTTTGTAGAAAATACATCTATTTTTTTTTAATTCTTCTTTGCGGGTAGAAAATTAATCTTCTTTTTTGAAAATGCATCTTTTTGGCTGTGGATTCAATTATTTTGTTAAAAACTCGTCTTGTTTGATTCAATTTGACTGGAAGAAAAGTATTTTTTTTTTTTTGAAGATAATTTTTTGAATTGAAATTGTAATTATGTATTTCATTTTTGGTTAAAACATATTTTTTAGTTGAAAATTCATCTTTGTAGGTTTGAAATTCAACTATTTTGTTGAGTCATCTTTTTGAGCCGAAAATTTAATTTTTTTTTGTCAAAAACTTATAGAAACGCGAAAAAACGCAGACTAAACGTGAAATCCGTGTAGGGGAGGGAGGCCGGGGCGAGATGAGCATAGTTGTAATTTTCAGTGAAATATTTGAAATCTATAGTAGTTTTTAAAAACGTAAGGGGTTCTATACATACTATGAACCTTCATCTATCAATTTTATCAAAGACTCAGTGTTACAAAAATAGTAATTGGGGTTAAAATATGAAACTTATAATTTGTGCACATGTCTCATCTCGCCCCATGCTCTGGGGCGAGATGAGACACCTAAACTATTTATTAGTTTTTGTTAATAGAAGATTATTTTTCGTGTTTTTCATACACATGAAAGATTATTTGAAGTATTCTAAGAATGGAAATGAGCATCATGACAAAATATAATTGTTTTCACGATTGAGCAATATCATTATTCAAACCAATTCATGATCTGTAAAATGTTTAACAAATAATTTTGTGAGGTATAATTAAGTCTAAATACTTAGGGAAATGGTTTTATAAATATTTGAAAGTATAAATGCATTTAATGGTTAATTATTTCAAATTTTTGCTTTATAATATAACTTTTATAATTTTAAGTTGAATTAAATTTATTTGAAATTTTTCATTTATAACATATTTCCAAAAAAAATTTATAATAATTTATAAACTGTTTTTATAAAATTCACACCTAAAAATCATAATTTTTCCCTGCATAAAAATGGGGATTTTTCTGACCAATTTAATGAAATGATTTTAAATATACACTACCGTCGGAAATTGTGCGCACGACTCGCGTGAGCGCTATTAAAAATTACTGCTGACTTCGAACCACGATATTTCGGCGAAAAAAAGAGATAGGGCATTTTTTAAAAAACAGGTGGAAAGTTCATGAAATTCCACGTCTATTGGTATCCAACAAATATTTTTTTGCCCTTCTGAAAATAGTACAGCACTTGAGAAGTTCAAAAAAAAAAATCAAGATTTTCTCAAATTTTCTACCTCAAATTCCACTTTTTGCACGACCTAGGAAAATTTTTTCAAAAATCTGAAAATGATACGACATGGAGCCTGAAATCTTATCTTTAATTTAAGACAAGAAAACTTAAAAAATCTTCATGGGTGCTCGAGATATGATTAAAAATGTTCAATCGTATCTGAGCTCAATTTTAATCGACGTTCACGATTCTCGGCCGGTCTGCTGCTCGTTTCCTTCGTTGAGGCAGGACCGAATAGGCCACGCACTAAGGTGGCGCCTCTCGTACTTTTGGTTCTCTTCATTAGTAATTTTTATTTCAAATTATGGTGAATAAAAAAAAATATTTATTGTTATTTGTGATTGTTGACAATTATTTGAATCTAATATTATCTCCATATTAAAGAATAGGACAATGTCCACTTAGGCGCCACCTTAGTGCGTGGCCTATTCGGTCCTGCCTCAATGAAGGAAACGAGCAGCAGACCGGCCGAGAACCGTGAACGTCGATTAAAATTGAGCTCAGATACGATTGCACATTTTTAATCATATCTCGGGCACCCATGAAGATTTTTTCAGTTTTCTTGGCTTAAATTAGAGATAAGATTTCCGACTCCATGTCGTATAATTTTCAGGTTTTTAAAAAAATTTTCCTGCGTCGTGCAAAAAGTTGAATTTGAGGTAGAAAATTTGTGAAAATCTTGAATTTTTTTTTGAACTTCTCAAGTGCTGTACTATTTTCAGAACGGCAAAAAAATATTTGTTGGGTACCAATAGACGTGAAATTTCATGAGCTTTCCAACTGTTTTTTAAAAAATGCCCTATCTATTTTTTTCGCCGAAATATGGTGGTTCGAAGTCAGCAGTGATTTTTAATAGCGCTCACGCGAGTCGTGCGCACAATTTCCGACGGTAGTGTAAATTTTAGAATTCTTCTGCAACTTGTCATTTTCAATATAAATAAAAATTTCGTTTTGAATATGCTGAAAGATCAATTCAAAAAATAAAATGTATAAACAAACCCAAGTGCAGGGGCTCTGACACTAGAATTTCTTCAAACATCAGCTTTTACAATATCAGTCATGGACTCTTCTAAACACGCATGCCAGTTTTTCTTTTGTAACTTGCCACTGTTGAAACTCTCCTTTAAATTTTTATTTTTTTTCAACAATTTCAGTATAAACGACTCAAATCTTGCGAATAGAAACTTGTCTGCCAGCTCCATAAAGAGGTTATGACAAGCAAGACAAGAGCGTCTCATCTCGCTCCACGAACTCGGCTCGTTCCGCCCCAAATCACAATTATGATTAAAACTTTAATATTACCTGTTTTTATTAATTAATTGTGTATAAATGCGTGAGTACATTCAAGATCGATGAATGAACTTCACGACAAACCTTAGTTTACAAATATTATCTGTTATTTTCAATCATTTCTGTTCGTTTTATTATATCATAGAATAACAGGATTTATGTGTTGAAATTTCAATCATTTTTATGTTTACTTTATCTACTTCATTTAATTTTTTTTTTCTCTTCCTGATGAATTCAATATCATTATTTATGCCATTTCTGAAAAGAACAACAAAAATTACATATTTTGAGGGAAAATTCAGTGTCTCATTTGACCCCGTATTTTCATCTCGCCCCGGTCTCCCCTATAGCGAACGGCTTCGATACTTTTGTGTGTGTGCATGGGGGGGGGGGGCCGGGGGTTAACACATACAAAAATTGGGAGCGTAATTTATGGATGATCCCTTGGGGTGGTCCAAATTTGAACCGGTAGAAATTCGTATTCCGATTTTTGGTGATCGACCCCCCCCCCCAATTTGTTCGTTTCCCGGAAATAGAAATGTGCCCGGAAAATACCTCAAAAAATGCAAAATAGCCGATTTATGTGAAATTCATGCTAAAGACGCTATTTTTTAGGAATTTATTCAACATGAATTACGTTTATTCGATAAGAAACAAGCTCCCAAGTATTTTATAATTAATTTTTAATTGTTTACACAATTATTATTTGTTTAAACAATATTCTGATTAGCCCGTAAATCAAGTAGGGTTATTATTTTTGGGATAAATAATACAGCTGATGAATTTCAAGAATAATATTTCTGGTTGAAGATATCTGGTAATTATTTGAACAATTTTAATTTGCTTAAACGGTTTTCCTCCTGTGAATCGAAATTAATTATTATTTTCTAGAAAAAATGACACAATTGAGGAAAGTTAAGAGTAATACATTTTTTAATTATGTTTGTCAATTATTTAAGCATTTAATGGCAAGAGATATAATTAATAACTTGAAAATCGGTGAGGCTGCTGGTATAGACAGTATTAGCGCTGAAATGCTTAAATACGGTGGCGAGTACATACCTCACAGGTTGTGCGAATTAATACATTTATGTATCGAAACGGGAGAAGTGCCAGACGATTGAATAAAAGCGATTATCGTACCAATATACAAAAGAAAGGGAGATAAAAGCAAGTAAAATATACTCAAAAATATTTATCCGTAGGGTAATGGAAATTACAGAAGAGAAGATATGGGAAGTCCAAAGTGGATTTATGCCAGGAAGGTCATGTACAGATCAGATATTTAGCCTAAGACAGGTCACAGAAAAAAGCTTGAGAGTAGGAAAGAAAGTTTTCTGTGCATTTATTGACCTAGAAAAAGCATTTGACAAGGTAAATAGAAGTAAACTTTGGGAAGTCTTTAAAGAGTACGGAGTAAATGGAGGGCTCCTACAAGCAATAAAAACAATATATACAGGTAGTAAAGCGAGTGTAAGGGTAAATGGGAAACTGAGTGACTGGTTCGATATTATGCAAGGCGTGAAACAAGGATGCGTTATGTCCTCATGGCTATTTATCATATTCATGGATAAGTGTCTAAGAACTGCCCTCTTCGACGAAGAAGATGTAGATCTCGAAACAGTCAAGGTAAGTGGGTTAGCTTTCGCAGATGACAAGATTGTTATGGCAGCATTAATCGAGGACCTGCAAAGAATGTTGAATAAACTTAATATAAGTATGCAGAACATGGGCCTCAAAATTAACGTGAATAAAACAAAAACCATGGGGTTTGAGGGAAAAAGTGAGAAAACAATATGCAACATTGTCCTAAGTGATGAGAAATTAGAACAAGTTGACAAGTACGTATATCTAGGTAGTCTATTCACTAACGACGGAAAAATAGATGGGGAATTAGATAGGCGGATAAATAAGGGTAAGCAGGTTATCGGTAGAGCAGGGTCCATCCTCACAAATAAAAACATATCAAAAATAGCTAAAGTGGCCATACATAATTCTATATTTGTACCGACTGTACTATACGGTAGCGAGACATGGACCTGTCAAGAAAAGGACAGGAGTAAAATTAACGCGATCGGCATGAAACCTCTGCGCATAATATGCGGGAAAACACTGATGGGCAAAGTCCGAAACGAGACAATCCTCAAAGAATGTGGTACAGGATGACACTAGTTGACATATGGGAAAGAAATCAGTTAAGATGGTTCGTACATCTTGAAAGAATGAAAGATGAGCGACTGACGAAGCAAGTGTATCTATCAAGGTAAAGTAAATGGCAGTGTGCTCAGAGGCAGACCACCGAAAGAATGGTTGGAATCTGTAAATGAGACATTATTCCGAAGAGACATAAGAAGCTATAGGAAACACATGAGCTTGCATGAAAAAATGCGTGAACGTGAAGGAAGCTAGAGTAGTATGCCAGGACAGAAAAGTCTGGCGACAAGTAGTTTGTAAACAGAGTGACAATAGAATGAATGACGCCTGAAACAAAGACCTTGGATACTAATGGGTCTAAGTGGAGAACCATACATAACAATTTTGTGAGGCTCCTCACTTGGGGTGATCGCTAGAGAGATTGATCAGCAACCTGGGTCGGAGCAGTGTTGCGGAATAAACGTGACATTTAAATAAATAACACGAGAATTCCTGATCAATCTAAAACATCTATACCTAACACCTATATACCTACCTACCTTATACCCATATACCGACCTACCTTACACCATATATACCTAACAACTATCTTTCAACCGAGCAAGTCACGCCTATCCCGAAAGGGAAATGGCTTAATGGTACAACAACAATAATAATAATAATAATAATAATAATAATAATACTATATATATATATATATATATATATATGTGGCGTAGGGATGTGGCGACCCCATCGCCCGAGAGCTCCTGCTCTTGCAGTCAGCCGCGTTGCTTTGGGCTAACTCCCCAATGCAACGAATTATGCAGTTACGACACAAGTATCGCGCAGTGCCACCCACAATAGGCCTCTCTCGGATGGAGGCCATGGTTCAGTTGGGAGTGGCAATAGGAACGAACCGAGGCGACGACCAGGCAATGACCCCGGACAAACGCGAGAACATCGATTTAAATGGTCGGACCAACTCAGGAGGGACCTTCTTACCTGTTGGCAAAGAAGGTCACCGGCGCGGAGAGGATTCATGAAGAGGTTACATGACCGTTGGGGCAATATGCACCCGGAATATGCTCATAAAACGCCTCAGTATTTAAGAGATCAGGTATCCTTCTTGCGAAAAAACGGATATGAAGCTGTTTATCAACAGGAAGAGGAGCAACATCCTCCAGCGAACATTCCACCCGTTCCAGCCAGACCGCCTTTGCAGATAGCCGATAATGTCAACATGAGAAGTAGGAGATCTATCCACCAAAAAGTCTTCCTCAGGATGGACAAATTAGCTGAAGCTAATACTGCTCTCCGCGATTTGCTCCCCGAAGATGTTAATCTCTGAAATCTGAACTGTGTAGTTTACGAGAAGGCGGTCTCCCTGCTTAGCGACGATAGAAGTAACGAAACTTCGGTACGACCAAGACACGCGAGCGTATTGCACAGCTTCAGTTCAAAATTGAAACGGCGAGACGGCATGCATCAAATGTTCAGTGCGTGATTAGCTACATAACATAAAAAAAAAGTTCACTCCAAAAGTTAGGGCACTTACTCGAAACTTGAGGAAAGCAAATCACACGCTGAACAAGTGTAAACTGTCGACCATCAAGCAGCACTGGACGCAAAAAGTAAGATCTCTTTCAACAGCGAAACAGCGCCTTGAACGGCGAGTTAAGTGGATTCAGGAAAATTTCACCTTTTCTACTAATCCTTCCCGTCTGTCCAATAAAGCGTCATGTGTAGTTAAAAATCCGCCTAGTCGAGAAGAGATTCAAGTCTTCTGGGAGCAAGTATATGGAGATACTTATCAGCTAAATGAAGACGCTTCTGATATATCACTCTTTCGTAACTTTTGCCAAAGGCAAAGGTTACAAGATCCAGAGGAAGAGTGTCCACTAATTACTGCTGAAGAAGTGAAGAAAGTTATCGCTAGAACTAAGAATTTTTCAGCGCCAGGGCCAGATAAAATCAACAACTTTTGGTGGAAGAAGTTTACTTCTACGCACCAACATCTAGCTCGTATATTTACTACTTTCTTAAACGGAGAACAACCCGTCCCGCAGTGGCTAGTGGAAGGACGCACGGTATTGATCCCTAAGACCGGAGATTTGTCATGTCCAAAGAACTACAGGCCTATAGCTTGTTTAAACACCAGCTACAAGCTATTCACTGGCATCCTCAAAGAGAGGATATTGACATCTATCGAGCCGGTATGGAGTGTAATATCGAACAACGTGGATCCAAGAGAGGGCTGGCAGGTTGCAGGGAGAACCTGTTAATAGACAGGTGTATTACCCAGGACTCGATCAGGTATCGACGCAATCTGTCCATGGCTTGGATTGATTACCGTAAGGCATTCGATAACACGAACCATGAGCTACTTATCAAGCTCCTTGAGTGCATGGAGGTGCATCCAAAAATAGTGAGATGCATAAAAGAGCTTATGCTCTTGTGGCGGACAAGATTTGTCATAACATCTGACAAAAGACAAGTGACTACAAGCTTTGTCACATATAAGAGGGGCGTCTTTCAAGGAGACTCTCTAAGTCCGATACTTTTCTGCATCTCCCTCTTGCCTCTATCTATTGTGCTCCGAGGCAAAAGCTCTGGACACCTATGTGGCCCGCCGAACAGAAGAGAATATCAGGTCAACCACCTTATACATGGACGACCTTAAACTCTTTGCTTCCTCAAAAAAGGACCTTAACATCCTTGTAGATGCGGTAAATAGGTATTCTAAAGCGATTGGCATGAGCTTCGGACTGGACAAGTGTGCTTGCGTCCACCTACACCAAGGAAGACTAGAAACTACATCATCCAGTGACGATCAGGATGTTCAACTCATAGGCGGAAATACCATTCAACATCTTGGTATTGGAGAAACATATACATATCTTGGAATACCGCAAGCGGAAACCCAAAATGTGCATAACTTGAAAACGGCCCTTGGAAAAAGGTATCGCCAAATTCTCAGAAAAATTTGGGCTTCCGAATTATCTGGAAAGAATAAGATCCAGGCGACCAATATGCTGGCCGTTCCTATACTGCTCTACACGTTTGGTGCAGTAAAATGGAACGTCGATGAGTTAAAACAACTTGATCGAAGCACACGCAAGATGATGACAATACAACGAAGTCTTCATCCTAGATCTTCCGTACCTCGAATATATCTCCCTCGCGATAAAGGGGGTAGAGGATTGCTAAGCTTAGAGTGTCTTCATCGAAGAACGGTTCTGGCTACAGCCTGCTCAGTTCGAAAAAGCACGGATTCCCTTATGCGACTCGTACATCAACATGAAGTCGCCAATGCTGCGGTGTTTCTATACCATGCAGCAGATAGGGCCGCAGAGGAGCTTGACCTCCCATTTGATTCCAGCGACATTACACATGGCCTAGCATCACTAACACCTCTGGTGCTCAAAAGTCGTATACAGGAAGCAGAACATACGCTCCTACTAAGAGAACATGCTGAGACACCCCTCCATGGTAAGTTCTACGGCATCCTACGTAGAGAAGAGCTCTCGATGGGTCTGTCCAACATGTTTCTCAAGTCTGCTGGATTGAGATCGGAGACCGAGGGATTTCTTTTTGCCTGTCAAGACGGCGTCATAGACACCTTAGTTTACCGCGAGCGCATAATGAATATACCTGTACGCGATACCAACTGCCGAGCGTACAAGCAAGAGCCCGAAACACTTGGACATGTTCTCAGTGGTTGCTCTAAATATGCACGCTGCGCGTACATAGAGAGACACAATGCAGCTCTAAAAGTGACATATTACCATCTTAGGCATTTCTATGGTGTTGATCTATTGCCCGTCTTGCCATACGCCCAGGGGGAACTCGAGTCAGTTGTGGAGAATGATCAGTGTAAGATCTACTGGAATTTCTCATTCTCCACCACTCAACGTATCAGTGCTACGAAGCCTGACATTGTCCTCCAAGATCTGAAGAACAAGATCATTTACGTGATTGAATTCTCGGCACCAGCCGATGGTGATATCACGGCAAAGGAGGGAGAAAAACAGGCGAAATATCAAGCACTTCTTTTCGAGCTGAGTAGGCTGTACCAAGGCTACAGTGTCCGTCTTATGATTCTCATAATCGGCTGCCTTGGAGGTATAAAAGCTTCATTTATTAGCCAACTCAACAAGATTCCGGCTTGCCAGCGTCAGGCTCATTTCATCGCGAACCGGATGCAAAAGGCTGTTCTCCTGGGATCACTCCATCTGGTCCGTCAACACTGTTCATCTTAAATTTTACAAAGATTGGTAGCTCTAAAAAAGTATCCAGAGGTGAAACCTTCATCTCCAACTGTCTTGTCTGCCGCGTAAGGTCATCCGCGGCTAGAGACCTGACTCCAGGGAACAGTGTTGCCCGATGTTATCACGCGTAAATTTCCCGCTCTTGCTTACCTTCTAGGACAGAAGGAGCAGAAGCGGTTGACGTACATGTTCCAGTAGCTTTGGGATTGGTTTCTTTAAGGAATCATGATCGAAGCTTCCGGAGCCTACAACTTATTCATAGTAAAGGTGGAGAAGATTCTAGTTTTTTTAACTCCTACCCTATATCGCTAATTACTCAGCAATTTCTTATTTCAGAACTCATACCCTAATTTTATAAGCAAAACTAGAATTTTCTTCAACCATTACCTGCAACATTAACTCTTGAAAATAAAACCTTTTTACGATTTGGAGAATGACAAAATTGTTTAAGCAACTGATAACTGTTTAAATAATTACCAAGTATTCTAAACAAAAAATATTACTCTTAACATTGGTCAATTGTGTCACTGATTCCAGAAAAGACTAACTTTTCACGATTTGGTTGAAAAAAATTCTACAAACAGAAATTGTTTAAACAATTGGAAAATATGTTAAACAAAAAATAGTACTCTTCATAATCATTAACTGTATTATTTGTCCCGGAATTCAGTGGTAACTAAACTTTTATTGACAAAAAGTTTTTTAAAAAATTTACAAAAGCTTTTCCTATTTAAAACCCCATGTTAATTTCAAAAGCCCGGGCACGGGGTAATGTTGACCAATTTGCAAAAATAGGAAATTTCTTTTTTCCACCAACCGAAAGGGGGGGGGGGGGGGGGTCGATCACCAAAAATTTAGAGTCGTATGTTTGGACCACCCTACTCGTCATGAGGGTTCGTAGCAGGGTGGTCACAAAACAAAAATAGATTGAAACCATTTTAAATTTGAATGTATATATTTTTAATTTATTATTCTCAGGATGAAAAAAGTGAACAAAAGTGTCCAATTTTTAGCCCAAAAGATACTAATGTTAATTAACAATTGAGTAACGTTCTTTTGAATTTAAAAGACCTCAAAAGAATTCGATAAATAGGAGTGAATTCTTTGAACTCCAATAAAATAATATAAAATCCCATGAAATTCAATGAAATCTGATATTTCCTAAAATATGTAGTGGAAAATATTTTTAAATCCCTCAAAATCATTGCAGTCCTTTAAAAATGGTTCCATATCTTCCGAGATTCTAGGAAATTTTTTACAACCGTATGAAAATTTGTCCAAATCCCTTAAAATCATTAAAATCCCTTGACATTGTTGAAACCTCTTGAAAATCGCTTTAATCTATTAAAATATCGTAAAATATTGCAAATCCTTTGAAATCCCTTAAAATGATTGAAATAAATTTGAAATTCTTTAAAAGATTTCAAATCCTTTGAAATTGTTTGAAATCGCTTGAAACTTTGTAAAGCTCTTGAAAATATGTACCTTCAAATTTTTTTAATAACATCAAATATTTCAAATTCTTTAACATTCCATTAAATTACTGAAATCGATTGAAAAATCCTTGGAGTACCAAATATTTGAAAATATTTGAAATCCTGCAAAATCCCCGTGAATCAATTCTTTGAAATTCATTAAAATATGATAAAATCCCGTGAAATTCTATGGAATCTGATGATATTTCCTATGAAGTTTTTAAAAGCTCTTAGGATCATTGAAATCCTTGGAAATCTGATAAAATCCCTTGAAAGCTTTTGAAATGTCCTATAAAGTCGTTCGATACCATCCATAATTCTAGGAAATTCTTAAAAACCCCATGACAATTTTTTTGAATTTCTTAAAATCATTCAACTCTTTGGAAATTCTTTTTAAATATGTTGAAAATGCCTTCAAATCTTTTATTTTAAAATAACTACAAATATTTCAATTCCTTTATAACATTTTAAAGCTTTTGGAAATTCCTTGGAATTTTTAAAAATACGTACCCGAAAATTTTTAAAATTCTTTGATATCCTTCAATTTATTAAAATCTATTAAAAGCTTCTTGAAATATTTTAAAATACCCGAAAATATTTGAAAAGAATTCAAGAAAATTCACAAATAGGTACAAATCTGAATTCAATAGTGGTTTACACATTGGTTCATTTACTGAAGGAAAAGTGAATAAAATGATATTTTCATTTTAAAAGGTGACTGTTTAAGTACTTTTTAGAAAAATTCCCTGACTTTTGCCACTTTTCTCCAAATTCCTTAGTTTCCCTGAGCAATAAAAATCTAGGACTTTTCCAGGTTTTCCATGTCTACTTTTTAAAAAATCTAGCAAATTCTATTCAATTTCGAGACATTCTACTGTATGCAGATTAATTTACCAACAATTTCTCATACAACTATTAATCAATGAAAATATAAAGGCATTTTCAATAATATATTATCTCTTTGATATTACTATTGAATTTTAAACTTTTTTAAACTCTGGAATTACAATTATATTTTATTTCTTAGTAAAAAATCAAGTCGTATATTAATTCGAAAATTAAAAATTTCCCGTTAAGCACAACAAAATCATTATTAGAACTTTGAAATAGGTGTCACTACGAAAATTACATCCGAGTATCTGATTCTTAATTTTCTGAATATATTGTACAAATTTTAAACTTCAACGGCTGATCCAGCTGATAATTAAAAGATATTCAGGATTTTGTGTGTAACCCATATTTAGATCTGGTTATAGCTTTTTTATTCTAAACAAAACTAGTTGACATTTTGGTCACTGAGAGACATGATTTAAATACATTCAATTATATTAGGAAAAAATATAATGTGAAATATCTAATGTTGAAAAACGAGTTTGAATATTTAACTTGTCTGGATCTAAATAGAATCTTAAGAAGTGTACAAACTCAATTACAAGATTATTTCAAAGTCAAAAGTCGAAAAATACGACCTTCAATCAGTTTCATTCTTGCTTTTTCTGGGAGACTTCATTGAAGTAATTTGAGTCATTCTATTATATTTAAACCTGATAATTAAAATCAGCTAAGAATGGACAAAATTGCTTCCTGTTTTTCACTATTCACCTTAACAGTTTTCATTGCCAGATATTTTTGAATCTTATTCAATTCGAACTCAATAAAATACTAATTATTTTCCAATCAAAGTTAACATCTGGAAAAAACTGGAAACTATTTTTTATATCAATTAAAAGATGAAGGTTAAAAAATTATATTTCCAGGCAACACAGTGGATCGCCAGTTAAATTGTAGGGAAAAATAGGGAAATTTTTCTTCGAAAAAAGGGGAATCGTTTTGTCTTTTTAAAATACGAGCGTTATGAACAAACATTACACTAAATATGTTCCAGAAAGAATACATATTTGTAGAACTAGTACAGTATTTTATAATTTTGTTAATAATATCTCTAATTGATAAATACTTGTTAAAATTCTATAATGACCATCGAATTGATGAAAAAAACTTGAATACTTAGCGTAATTCATTCATTTAGCTTGAATTCCTTGAAATTTTAAAATATTTGAATACATTTAAATTCTAAATTTAATGGAAGATAATTAAAACATTAAATACGTGCAAACAACGAGAAAGTATAATTTTTTACGAATACTCAATTTAGTCAAAACAATGAATTAGCACCCTTTAGCTTCCGTTTATTCAGTTACATTTTATATATAAATTAAATGTTAATAAAAAAAGTATCTGCTCGATTTCTTTAGCAACAAAGTTGATGCAATCATGTGAGATAAAGAAGTCTGAACAAATAATTTTATTCGAATAATCATCTATTATCTCTTGTCATAGTTTCCATTTCTCATAATAGGGTCATTGCAACCAAACAAATTTCATTTTTTTTAAACTTGAAATATGAAAATAGATAACCATTTACACTATAAAGAAATGAATTTTTGCGAAGTCTTTATTTGTCTATTTTATTCTAAAATCTGTATGCGACCAGAGATCTCTCAACTGTTTCGATTTTTACATCTGGGAATCGGAATTTAACCAATAAGGCCACTAAAATCAGCCTTCGTTTTTCTTCTCCCTAACTAATTTTGCTATTTCCTTTGATCATTAATATTCAAAGACCAGAATTGAAATTTAAAAAATTGAAACTTATTTATTTATTTCAATAAAATAATTAAACTTTTCTACGAGAAAAGATTAATTTTTAATTTAAAATGTTGTACTTTCAACAAAACAGTTACATTTTCCACAAAAAAGATAACTTTCTAACCAAATAGTTTAATTTAACAAAATAATTACATTTTCAACAAAATAGTTCAATTTTTAATCAGAGTGTTGAAATTTCAGCCTACAAAGAAGAATTTTGAACTAAATGATCAACTTTGCGAATTCAAACAGTTGCATTTTAAACCAAATAATTGAACTTGTTAGAAAAACAAGTTAAATTTTTAATACAAAAGGACGAATTTTCTGTCTAAGTAAACGAATGTGCAACAAAACAGTTCAGTTTTTGACCAGAAAGGATTACTTTTTAACAAAATACTTAAATTTTCAAGAAAATAGATGAATTTGTAACCAAATACTTCAATTTTCTACCTACGAAGATGAATTTTCGTCAAAATAGTCTACTTTTTAAACAAAAATTAGTATACTTTGAATAAGAACTTTTGAATTTTCAAGAAAAAGATGAATTCTTAACAAAACATATAATAGTTGATAATTCAAATTAAAGAAAGGAATCTCAACAAAGAAATTAAATTCTTGACCAGAGTTGAATATTCAACAAAATAATTATATTTTCAACAAAATAGTTGCATTTTTAAACAAAGAGATGAATTTTCGACAAAAAAGTTCATTTTCAGTCAAAAAGATTAGTTTTCTATCAATAAAGCCGAATTTTCAAATAAAAATATCAATTTTCGACCATAAATGGAATAGTTACATTGTAAGTTAGAAAATTGAATTTTTAACAAAAAAATGAGTTTTCAATAAAATAGTTTGATTTGCAATCAAAAAATAAAATTATTAACTAAGAATATAATCGTCAGTAGGAAGCAACTTAAAAAAATACAAGGAAAACAAATTACTAACCAGAATATTATATCAGGGTGGCCGCAAATATCGTTTTCAAAATTCTCTAACTTTTGCTTCACCTTTTTAATTTTGTACCATTTTTAGCATATAATGTTTTAAAACAGAATGGAGAAATATAGAAATTACCTGAATTTTGCAAGATGTTTTCCATAATCCCTGAGTTTCCCATATTAATAAAATTCTCTAACTTTTCTCTTATTTCCAGGTTTTCTCTGACGTAGGCCACCATGTACAAATAGCGCTGAATTACTCCAATTTCAACCACACGTAATCAATAAAAGCTTATTACAAGGAAAACAGAACTTAATTTCAATATATTTTAACAGAAAAAAATTATTAGATTAAAAAAAAATCACATTAAATTGTTGTTAGAGTTGAAGAGAATCAGGAATAAATGAGAAACTTTGAAACATTTTCGATTTTAGCTTCGTGATGTATTACCGTGATAAAATGAACAATATATTGTTAAAAAGGTGTGTTTTCTACTTTAAAACAAAGCAAAAAACTAAAAATAAAATTAAAAATGGCGGAATTATGAATTATTATGTACATGAACCTACCAAAAAATGGTTCAGCAGAGAACAATTTTAAAAAGCTGTTTTTTATTTAAGGGAATCAAAATTCCAGGTCCACGAGCCAAATTCAAGAACTTTTCCAGGTTTTCAGAGATTTCAAGGACGCAAGACACCCTGGATTAACCGTACTTTCTTCCCGTAAAAGTCTACGAACTTCTCTTCCAACTAGGGATGTTATCGAAGGTCTGCGACCCAAGTGACCCGAGGCATCGCAGGTGGAATTAAAAACAGTATGTTGAAAAAAATCTGTTTTAATTCAATTCATGAGGAGTGCCGATTTGAGAAATGCGATTATAAGACTGCAAGGTGTAAAACTTGGGGGCTATTTCCTAGGCGAATAAAGCCACAACATCGGGTGGATCGAAGCGATAAATCGATAGATTGTTCGATTGACCGGCTTCTGCAGAGCTCTCTTCAAAATAAATGCAATGAGAGTCTTATCGAATCTCTTACAAGTGAATTCACTTCCATGAATTTTAACGACAACCGTAAAACACCGCGAATGCGAACATTAATTGGATCTCCTCTTCGGTTGCAGATAAACCCAGAACACACTTTATTGAAAGCAATTTACAGCATTTCCAAAAGGACAAACATTCCTTACCGTAAAACAGTCTAGGGTAGTTCTTATTTATACTTGGTGGAATATTTGTTAGAATTTCTCTGCTCTAACCCCCCAGTTTCATTCCCTTGACAAAAAAAATCTTTAAATTTGAGCAAAATCGGTTAATATTTAGGAGTCACGCGTAGACCATGAAGTTTCCCATTGATTTAACATAGGAAAAAGTCAGATTTTTAAAAATCTAATATTTAACGCGATGACACGTTACAAATCATAACATAAGTAGCAAATTTGAATTTTACCTAATATTGCGATTTATTAACGCTTTTTAAAACTTTCCTTTCCATAAATAATCATTCATCGGTAATTTAGAAATACTCAGTTTTTTGTTAACTAATTTTCTACTGTTTAAACAACTTTAACTTGTTTGAACAATTCTTTTTTAAAGAAAATCACAAAATGAACCAGTGGCGTATCTATGAAAAATGACGCCTATAGTGTGTACTGAGCCCCCCCCCCCCCCGCAAATAGCAAATAACCTATAACGACGAAAAAATGTATATGGGTGTATTAATATTGGTTGAACAAAGAGTTTCTCACATATTCTTTATTTAATGAGAATCGAGATAAAAATAAACATGAAACTTAGGATGATTTCGGCAAACGCGATTATGCCTCGGATTATGCTAATGCTTAGAATAGTTCAGTGCTGAGAGGAAAACAACAGCACCAAATTCACATAACAAAACTTTATTTAATTTTTCAAATCATCGCAACAATTCATAACAAATCGCCATGTCCACGTTTTGAAATTTTTGAACCATTATTATTTTTAGACTCGGTAAGGGTTAAACTTTGTTTTTCCATAAATGTTTCCCTGAAATTTATTTCCTCAGCTGCTATAACTATTAATTAAAATAGTGATGTTATTTGCGAATAACTCATTTAATTCAAGGTATGTGATAAATAAGAATAATGTAAACTATCATTCCGGTAAACTTTGTACTTGAGAATTTTATTGTAAATAGTTCATTTATAAATATTTTGTGGACATGGTGTACTGTAATTCTGAGGAAAAATGAATTTTTTGAATCACATATTAGGGGAGAGTGGGGCATGGTGTCACGCTTTGAAGGGAATGTTCTTTAAATTATAATTGAAATGTGATTTTGATTTCTGTATTATTTGGTGAGAAGCTCACATTATCAGTTTGCATATCTCATTACTTAAATCCGTTTTTTAACAACGTCATTATTTGATATTTAATTAATTCGTTGGTCTTGCATTTGGGTCAGCAAACCCCATACCAAGGGGCATGGTGTCCATTATATTAGTCCCGGGTTATTTCATGAATATGAACGTTGTAGAATAAAAAGCGTACAATATAATAATTCTTGAAAGTATAATGTAACAAAAAAAATTACTCGAGACATGGTCAACAATAAATAAATATTTTATTATCAATCAAAATAAAGTATGTCGCAAAACCTAGTTATAACCTCTTACTCTTTGACGATTCTATTCACCGTGTAAAGATCTGCATTTGCCTTTAACAGATATCTTGTTTACCGAAAAGTACCAAAGGCGCGAAAATTCAAAACAGGCATTGAACAATAATATTTAAAATCCTATTTATTGAGTTATTGTCCAACCCATGTAATTAGGACCACCCTAATAAATAAGAGAATTGCTTGAAGTGTGTTTGAAATGGGAGTTTATAAGCAGGAATGGAAAAAACTTTATAACAATAAGTTTCAATTTTTCTAGGCTATAACCTCAAGGTTTACATGCTGGTCTCTTTCAAAGGAATAAAACATGAAATTGAGCGGTTGAGTAAAGAGAATCCTTTCAAGTATATTTTAATAGAAAATTATGATTAGGAATTTAAATTTATTTATAACCTGTATAATGACAATTTTTATATTTGTAGGTTATAATCACGAATTTCACATGACAGTCCATTTCAAAGTAATTAAACGTGAACTTGGTACTTACCGTATTATTAATAAATATAACTCCAAATCAAGTGTCGATTTTCATTTTCTGTATAACTTTATTATTAAAAACCTCGAATTTAACTAGACAGAACAGACACAAATAAATTGCTGTGTTTTTCTACATTATCGATCAAATTACCGACCTGTTATCAAGCACTGTTACCATCTCCACAAAGTTTTAGAGACATCATGCCCCGTAATGTCATGTTTCAAGATTAATGAGAAATAATATTAAGATGGTAGAGATGACATACTTCAGACCAATCAGTAGAAATTGGATGTTAAAATTTCTTTATTTCTGTCGACGTTTCGAAAACTGTAACGTTTTCCTCATCAGGACTTTGAAGTTCATGTTTCCATTTTTAAAAATTCATCACATTTTTTATTCAGAGAATTCCATTCCTCATATGAATATTCTTCTAAATTCAATACATTTTTTCATTAATAGCTTAGTTAATTTAGTGAAACAGTCGAAACGTCGACAGAAATAAAGAAATTTTAACATCCAATTTCTACTGATTGGTCTGAAGTATGTCATCTCTACCATCTTAATATTATTTCTCATTAACTTATATCACTCAGACAAACAATAGCGCTTTAACAACATCATTATTCTAACTTATGTTTCAAGATTTTATTAATTTTATTACATTTAGAACGTTTATAAAAACAATTTATGACACCAGACGTTTAAAGAAATACTTCACCTATTAGAATCTCACATTTTCATCCTTCAAGTATTTCAAAATATGGTGTAACTGCTTAATTTCTGCCAAACACTTTTCCATCTGTTTCTGTCAAAACTGTTTTTTTCATAATAACTCTTCTGACACGTATTTTAAAACGAAAATTTCATCACATCACTATTTTCCCAAACAAAGAAAGACATTTTATGCAGAAAAATAATATGGGAATCAATAAACGTGGGCGTTTTTTGTAATTGACACCATACCCCACACGGACACCATACCCCACTCTCCCCTAGCCATGTCCAAAGCCAATTTTCTACATCAGCTAAAATACATTCATAATAGTAGTAAAATTTGTGCTAATATGCTCTTGATCGTGCATTATTTTTTACCGATAAACTCATTTCGACATTTAACAACGTTTTTGTAGAGTATATTATGGTTAAACTTTGAACCTCAAATTCTTAGTTTGACAGTTGAGGGACATGGCGTACTATATATAACTTTAGGGCGACGAAATAATTTCTCATCCCCTGTGTATTTGGAAATTAGTTTTTATTTTACAGAACTTATTCAATGAAATATTCAAATCCATAATTTTTATTTATATCGATTTTTTTACTTCATTTAATATCTACAGAAATATAAAAATTGATTTCCAAATGCCCTCAGGATGAAAAACTGTTTTCAAACAAAGGAATTAAAGAATAATTTTGTCTCATGTATATTGTATATGTCGTAATCCAATAGCAGACTAGCTAGTTAGTTGATTGTGCTAGAGCGTTTTAACCCAATAGCCGACTATGCAAACGATTCATCATATATATTTGAAGGATTGAGACTTTTTATTTGTTTTCCACGTAATATCTGCTAATAATGTAATTTTAACCTAATAAAACAAGTTCCTATTAAAAATTTTATGCCATTAATAATTTATTTTATATAATTATGTGATACGAAGTTCGTTAGAAAGGAAATCTTGAATAAAAGAATCTCCGATTCGTAAAATAGGCAAGGAAAAGTACAATTTAATATTATGTCTTGTTGTTCAGTGCTTTTTCATTCACGATAAGGGGGATTCCATAAACGACGAGGCCCAATTTCGTCCACTTTTTGACCCTGCCCCCCCCCCCATATAGCTCCCCGTGTCTTTCGCGGCCCCCCCCCCCCCCCCCGGGTGCTACGTGGTTTATGGAAGTCCCGTGTTTGACAATTCATGTATTTTGCGTTCTAATATTTTTGGACTTATTATTGTTTTCAGCAAACATTTTTCTGTTTTCTGGCCATGCGTTTTATTTATTTTTTTTTAAAGAAATTAATCCTTCTGGTTTAAAAATCAACTACTTGTGTTAACATTTATTTATTTTGTGTTCTAATATTTTTAGACTTATTATTGCTTTTAGTACATATTTTTCTGTTTTCTGACCATGTGTTTAATTTTTTTCAAGACGGATGTGTAAAACCACGTGGCTCGGACTCGGCCCCCCTCCTCCCCCATGTAGACAACGTGGCCTTTCGTCGACAACCCCCCTCCCCTACTGATAAAGAGACCTCGTAATTTAGGGAAGACCCTTAATTACATATAAAATTACTATGTTTACCAGCATCACAGAAAAAGTAAAAACAAAGTAATTACTTTTATTGTTTCAAACTTTTAATTTATTAATGCTCATTTGTTAAAACAAGTTGAACGCACATGACAACACGAATAACATAATAAACCAGCAAACATAGAATAACCGTTTGAATTTGAGCTATATATATAACCTATTATTGGTTTGCATAACTAATATCGGTTAATGATGCTGAAATCGGTAAAATGACAATACCTTTGGAGATTTGGTGCGCTTAGGCTTCCGCAAGTTCTTCTCTAAGGTAGAAAATATTTCAGGCGCAATATTTAGAATGAGCAAACGAGTATAGAAACAAAGTTGAAATTATTCTCCTTTTCTGTTGACTTTCACTCAGGCGTGACAAAACAGGAGCGTTGCGCTAAGGCGCTGTGCCCCAACGGCCTACCTGTCTGACTGCGTCATGACGTTGCGACAGTGCACCCGAAGCACGATGGCGAGCTCGCGTCGACCAAGAGTGGATCTGACAAGTAACACTACCCAAGTGTCACTCACCGATTGGAATGAAACTTTGCACATCGATAAAACACTAACAAATATTGAACCCGTGTTTTTTTATTTTTCCCCAATACGCTTTTTAGGGGTGGAAACCACCACTTGTAAGGGTGAAAATCCGGGAAATTAGTGTAAGCACTTACGTAATCAATCGCTTATAAGAAAATTGTATAAAGAGTTCTCAGAAACTCTTTAGCACCAAAAATTTTTATTTCATGCGGAAAAAAAAATTAAAAAAGCATCAACCCCCATGCAGGCACAAAACACACCTGAATTGGGAGTTGATAGGGTAAAAGGCACAAAAAAATTCTATAAGACGCAAATATGCGATTCCTGATAATTTTTTTTGCTTAAAGCATAGCTGTCTATAGTATTAATAATGAAAAAGAATATTCTTCCCCCTACATAGCGCGAAACGCCCCTAAATTAGTAAGTGCTTACACTAATTTCCCGGATTTTCACCCTTACAAGGGGTGGTTTCCACTCAAGAAAGCGTATTGGAGAAAAATAAAAAAACACGGGTTCAATATTTTTTAGTGTTTTATCGATGTGCAAAGTTTCATTCCAATCGGTGAGTCACACTTGGGTAGTGTTACTTGTGAGTGGGACTCCGATGCCATAAGCCAACTGAAGCCAATGCCCGATAGGACCGATCGGATTATTTCGTGCGATCGAATGCGCCTGTCTTTGATATTGACAATAGCGCCATCTGGCCAATGTTCATGGAAAAGAACATAAGATTTCTTGTTGATATTTAATTTGAATTCAAATTGCTTTTAAATTGGTGGCGCTGTCGTAGCTACCAATAGGATCTGCGATTCGACAATGAAAACAAAAAAGAAATATTGGATAGACAAAGATAGAGAGGATGATCCTTTCAAAACGAAAAGACCTGCCATTCGAATAAAATCGGATCGTCTCTATCTAGCTCACATAGTAGAACGAGAGGTCTGATCGACTTCAAGCATCGTAGTCCCAACCTCGGACTGTTAAGTGTTGACGAGAGAATTGTGAAAACTGTGTTTTTCGTGGACAGTTAATTTAGTATTTATTAAAGAAAGTGATTTTCTGTTAAATAACTTCTTCGTGTGTCTGGTTATGAACTGCGTCATCGTTATGCGTTATATACGCAACAGAGCGTATTTCCCACGTGTAGTGTAGACGTGCGGTGTTTTATTGAAAATAGTTTTGTATTTTTGGATACTATTGTCTTCAAATCGTTAGATCAAGCGAGTGACAGAGTATCTGGATCGATTATTCAAAAGAAAGCTTTCCTTTTAAACGAGATGGCCAACGGCCCGCAAACGTTTAAAGTACGTAAGCAGGAAGCACAATTAATTTAATGTGTAACAGCAAACTTTCTTCCTCATTTCCGTTAAATACATATTTAGTTGACCCTTTTCTCTGCCTTAGAAAAACAATTTCAAAAATAATTTTTACCACGCAGTAAAATCCACCGGGAACGATTCGTACGCCCCTGACTGTATGGATATTTCCCGATGATCTTTGTGTTTGACAAAGTTGTATCTTCAAAATCGTCCATTAATCAATCAATTTAAAGAAACTAAATTAGCTCTGGTGGGATTCAATTCGGCACCCCCCATAAAGTGCGCCCAGGGCAAGTGCCATGCCTGCAACATCCTAGATACGCCTCTGAAATGTATTTTCTAGACGTTATAATGCAAACATGTATTATATAGATATTGCATGTTTGTTCAAGTATACAGTTTACCTAAAAAAGCAGGAGAACTGTTTAAACAATTTCATTTCGTTTGAATATTTTATTTTTGCCATTTTTTCGAAAAGTTAAAATATTTATAGGTACTACTTTGTTCTTTTAGAATACTATTAAATGTTTGAACAAATTAAAATTCTGTCACAAATTTATTTTTATACGTTTTTTTATCGGTAGAGGAAGCAAAATGCGTTTTTTTTTTCATTTTTCCACAGATTTAATTGGTATGAGTTATTTGTTTTGCACAAAATCAGTAAAACCTAAATAAAAACCTAAAAATATTTCAATATTTCGAAAAACGAAAACAAAGTTTAAACAAAACAAAATGTTTAATTAATTAAAATTTGTTAAAAAATTTACGAGTATTCTTATAAAACAAATTAGTACTTAAAACTATTGAAATCTTTCAAAAATTTTGTGAGATAGCATGTTTCTTCTTCAACAAAAAAGTTAATTTTCAACTAAATAGTTAAATTCAGGGTCATCCACAAAAATTTTGTTTGCCTTACAGTTGAGTTTTTTATAAACTCTGACTCCCAAAGAATTCAAATGTGAAATTGAAACTTAATTTCTATTATTTAGTAATTTATAATAATTTATTAAAAAGTGATAAAATATCCACCGTCAATGTCGATTTACAAAAGAAAACATGTGGCGCCCTCACGGCTCGAAACACGTGGTGTGAAGTCACGCGCCGTCAAAACCGAAGAAAATACATGGCCTAGATACGTTAAAGCCAGTTTGGATGATTTGCCAAAAGTGAGTACACTTATGACTAGCGATTTCTTCGCGAAGTGCTACAGTTTCAATGTTGCTGTCACTCGAGGAGTGAAAGCGAAAAAGTAAGTAAATGGCATAAATGACGATAACTTTTTGAAATATTTATTTTCATTCATTTAATTTATTAGTTTAGAATGATAATTGCTTCAGGCGAATCGTAACATTCAATCATACATGCAATATTGAATTCAGAAAACCTAACCTCACTTTTTTTATAGTTGCTTTTATAAATACTTTCACGAATACTTTTATAAAATTGTTATAAAATTCATAATTATAAGATTTATAATTACTTTTATAAATATTTTATTTTATAATACTTGTTGCGTGAATAAACTATTTGATTTCGCGAGGTTATACCTCACATACATCCCGGCACCCCATATATAAACACCGTTGAACATCAGTCAATTACGAACTTTATGTTATCAAAAAAGCATATTTCAAATCTATTTTTCTATTAAAAATAAAAATGTTTACTTGTAGCGTTGAAATAATCTTCGCAACATATACTGTTGGCGTTAAAGATGCGGTAGGGCACATGTCACGACGAACAATTTTGTACCATTTTTTTCTTTCGTCACCTTTGGGTATAGATATAAATAATTTTCCTGGATTTTTGACAGACGTTTTCTTGCATTGAGGCACAAAAAACCAATGGTAGCGCTGATTTTTTGCGTTTTTATGGAAAAAACGTGAATAGTCCAGCTTATTTACAAGTGTTTGGCGGCTAGCTACGTCACATTAAGATGGCGGAATGGGCGCGAAAGAAGTAGGAATTTTAAATGTGTACAAATTTTTCTTTTTCAAATATAAATTCCAAAAAAAGTTTTTTTCACACAATGCTGGTATTATTAGTGATTTTAGAGCATATACTTTAATATGCAAAAATGAAAAAAAATTAGTGGATGACCCTATTGTTGAAATTTTCAAAGCCCAAAAGATGAATTACTACAAATCAGTTAAATTTTCAACCCGAAAATATGAATTTTCCACTATGATGATAATTGATGATTATTCAACCAAAAAAGGCGATTTTTCAACAAACTGTAATTGAATCCTCAACCAAAACATATTAATTTTTAAGCAAACCAAAGAGCTGAATTTTTAAATAGTGATGAATCTTCAACAAAAGAAATAAACTTTCAAAAAAAGAGTTCATCATTTAACACAAAAGATGGGTTTTTGAATAAAAAAATTAATTTACAAAAAAGTAATTCGAATTTCAAGCAATTAGTCGAATTTTTAACAAAACAAGATAAATTCGTAACCAAAAATACAAATATAAATAACAAATACGGCTGCGAAGTACTATAGACGTATTCACTATGAGTGTATTTATTTGTGCTCATTTTATGAGCATTTTGCTTCCTTATAAGTATCAAATAAATTTGCTTACTCATAGAGGGAGGTTTTCCCTAGCAATAGAAAACAAAATGGACACTTTCAATATTTGTCAAGCCTATTTTTCTGTCTTTCCGAAAATTTAATTACAGAAAATCAGAGGGTCCACGAAAATGTCAATTCATGTGTGCTGTTACAATTAACATTTTTTTAACCTAGCTGGGGG
>CAKNXH010002421.1:360741-371922 GCA_932178445.1 Andricus quercusramuli
GACTCTTCAGATATCAAATAAAGCAACAATCCGTTTTCCTTGTAGAATACTGTCATTTTTCAAGCAGTCGATGCGTGTGGCAGGGATCCGTCCAAAACTATCGTTTCGTTACGTTACGTTATCCAAAAAGTACCGAATGTTTTGTTTACTTTTCATTACGTTTTGACAGATCGGAACAAAATTAAAAACGAAATTGTTATAACTTGATATTTTACCTGTCTGCTTTTATTATTTACATCAGGTGCACAAGGATTCGAATAAACTATTTTTCCAAAATACGCGTGATTAAAAAATTTCGTTACAATTTCCGTATTATGAGTAACGTAACCTAAGCCGAGTGAATATAGTTACGTTTTGGCAGTATGGAAACAGAACGAAAATCACGAAAGTATTTTGTTTCGTTTCGGTCGGATCCCTGGGTGTGGTACACTTAAAAAAGCCTCAAATTGTTAATAAGGCGTGAAACTTGGTTTGTATCTATGAAAGGTTGCAGTACAGAACTAGATAACCAACATTTTTTCCGAAAATGGGCTTCTTGTATAAAAAATTCTTAAAAAATCAAGTACATGTTGTGTTAAAAGGATTTTTTTATAAGCTCGTTCTTAATATAGTAACGAAAAGATTTTTAATTCAAAACCAGGTAATTGACTGTTTGTACTTGTATCACATCTTCTTTTTTTAAATTGCCTAACCTCTTACCATACTTCTTTTTTCCAAGAAAAAGTCCTTGCCTATAAGGTTTTTTCACTTAACTTTTTGCCTTACGACCAGAAAAGTTATTTCTTAAAATTATGATAGTTTATTTAAAAGAAAACATACAAAACATACAAAACAACTTTCTTCTTTTTATAGAACATTCAACGAAAAATCGTCTGTCACAGGTCACAGTGCGATACCGTCATACTAAATCTCTATTTTCCCGGAACAGAATAATTTTGTTGGGAGAAAACTTATTTATTCTTATTCAGCCTCCCCGTATCTTGGGAGTAAGTTTTCATTACTTTTTTATATTGAAAAATAGATCTTCAGTCGCTATCTAAAGATGATCTTTAAAAACCATGAAATTTGGAAAACAACTTTTACCTTGAACTTTTTCTCGCATCTCGAATATTTTGCGAGAGAAAAAACGTTTTTTGGAAAAAAAGTTCAAAATTTGTTTGTAGGAATGTTATTATTTAACAAAATATATGTTTCACGTTACATTGTTACAATTTTACGATATTCTCGTCCTTACCTGAGAATATTCGGGTGACTGAGTTTGTTCATCAGCTGGACCTCCTTGAGCATGTTCGGCCTGTTGGCCGGAAGCTGGTTCATTTTCAGGACCATCACCTGACCAGTTACTTTGTGGGTGACCTGGAAAAAAAGGAAATATACATATGGTTCTTGAGAAAATGCTAATTCACTCCCTACTTTGCTACTAAACGCTCTTGTGGTTTGCAACTGCACCAGTGCACAATCTACTAACGGCTATTCGAGGTCGATTAATTGTTAATTGGCCTTTCTTGAAATTCTACTTTTTTCCTCAGCTACAAAGTTTCTATAAAGTTTAGTTTCTAAAAGGGATCATAATTAACAAAATCGCATGTCGATTTACTTATTATTGTTTTAAAATCCATTTTCTTTAAATTCGGTGTTCTCTCAAAAATCCAGGTCAATATTTTTTTCCGCTGAAAGATAAGATTCCATTGTTTTCTGAAAGACCTTAGAGGCCACTGGATAAGAAAGAACAATGATACTAAATATCGAATCAGCACGAGAATATTATTATCATAATTTCGGCTTCGGCTCGCAATTATTAATTTTCATTTTTTTTAATTCACCCCCCCCCCTCCCCCCAAAAAAACGAAATTTTCAATCAAAGAAATGAATTTTTAATCAAAATAATAAATTTTTCACCAAAAACATTAATATTTTTCTAAAACAGACGAATTTTTGAAGCAAAATAATTAGATTTATAACAACCAAAAAAGTTTTTTTTTAATTAAAATCAAGTAGTTGAATTCTCAACCACAAAAAATTAATTTTCAACCAAACAGTCGCACTTTATCAAAAAAAAGATGAAATTTTTACGATAACAGATGCATTTTTAAACCAAAAAGACGAATTTTTAACAAAAAGGTTGAATTGTCCTCCAAGAAATATTTTTCAGAGAATCAAGAAAAAAATGTCATCCAAATTCTAGTATTTTCATGTAAAAAAAGACGAATTTTAAGCAGAACCCAAGTCGGGCAGTTGTAAATTGAAATGGGCATTTCTAAAAGTCAAAATGGGTAGTTGTGACATTTTTCTTCTATTCACGTTACAGAATTATACATAAAATTAAAAATTCGAAGGAAATTTATATTATCCGAAATTTCTAAAAATAGCGATTATTGGCATTAATTTCCAAATAAGCGCATACATTATTCACAGAGGAGTATTCAAGCAGAAATTTGACAGCTTATTACGGATTTTGTAATGAAAAATACCAAATTAAAAATAGCAGGCCCAAAAAATCGGATCGGTTTACAACAAAAATCGTGGAATCATTATAAAAGCTGGTTATAAAAAGTTTTAATATAAGATACAACAACAATTAAGTAAAGAGTAAGTATATAAACATAAGCAACAAATGTCTATATTTGATTAAACGACGTAAATAAAGTAACAAAGTACTTAACAAATGTTAAAAACATAGAAATTTACACATCTTCGGATTCTAAAACTTCGTTAATACTGCTCTTCAAATCTGCCTTATATTCGAAAGTCTGATAGACCTCCGGAAGGATATTTTTGACGTCTTCAAGAGGATACATTATGTGAGAAATTGAAAAACACTAAAAAAATGGTCGAATTTTGTACCACAACTTCAACTTGTGGCATGACCTAGGAAAACTGTAGAAAAACTCTGAAATTTGTACCAGACCGTCTTTAAAATCTTATTGTTAACGTAAGCTAATAAAACTTAGAAATTCTTTACGGGTTCTCGAGATACGACTAAAAATGTCCAAGTGTGTCTGCGCCGAGTTTCAGTCGGCGTAACCAGTAGCGGTGATCGCCGACTGAAACTGAATATGTCCAAGCGTGACGTCACGCTTGGACATTTTTAGTCGTATCTCGAGAACCCGTGAATGATAATGGCTAAAATTAAAGAAGAGTTTTTAAAGATTACGTCGTGTGAATTAAAAATTTTTTCATCAGCTTTCGTAAGTCGTGCCAGGAGTTTATGTACAGGTACAAAATTCAAGAAATGATTGAGTTAAAAAAAAACTTCCTACGTGATGTACGCCTCTCCAAAAAGTAAAAAATATCTCTGCTAGGGGTCATCCGACGCAGAATTTGATTAGCTTTCTAATTGTTTTTCAACAAAATGTCTATCTTCATTTTCGACCATGTTATTGTGGTTTAAATTTCCGACGGTAGTGTATGAAGCGTTGGGTGAAAAAATAACCTAACCCGGGTTAGGTTGTTTTTCCGTAAATCGCTTTTTCGGAATCAGCGAACTCTAATTAGTTAGTACACAGCTTGAAACTAATATAAAAAGTATTATTGTTTACGTAAATCATGTTATACTAGAGTAGGACGCATGGAGAAACGTCGCGCGCGCAGCTCCCGTTCTTCGCTTCTCTCGCACAGCTGTACCTACAGACTGCACCAGTAACCAGCCGGCGAATCAGTGCGCTATTATTTTTATTGCTACTGCCCAATAATTCATTAAAATCTAAATTTTTTAATGTATAACAATGCAGTGTCATGTTAATAACAATTATATCAGTAGAAATCATTAAATAATGTTTAAAACGTGACATTTTTTTTTTAATACCTACAATACCCATTGGATGGAAAAACAACCTAACTCGTTTTGTTTATTTTCAATTATTTAAATAGTTTTTTTTATTTTTTACTTTTTTTCCTCGACAGAATTTCACTTTTAGATTGTAATACTTGATGTGTATGAAAGGATTTATTTTTAAATCATTATTTTCTTAGTTCAATAACAGCTTGAAATCTTTGAATTGATTTATCTCAGAACACGATTTTCCGAGTTAGGTTGTTTTTTTATCTTCATATATGGTAAACTTAATGAATAGGACTTTTGGCCGTGCTTTGAGAATTCTGCGCCACTGAATTATCCTGAAACGTCGAAGGCACGGACCTATAATAACTATTATATCTAAAAATTTGAAACATTATTAAGTCGGTCTCTCTGCCCGAGTCGAAATATAGGCCCTACTTTAATGCTCTAAGTGGAATTATTGCTTCTACTTTGAAGCTGCTTATTCTACTAGCTCCTACTTAGCCGCTCTTGAAGATATTTTCATTCTATTTTGCTTCTACATAAATCTTAGCCCCTACATTGCAGCGCTTGTCTCTACGTTCTTGAGTTTTATTAACGTCTCCTTTGAAGCTCTATGATCTTCACAGAATTTGTAAGTTCTCTTTTAACACTCGGTAACTTTTTGTATATTTTTAACTCCTCCTTAGACACTTCTCAATCTCTAAATTTCAAAAATATTTTTTTAACTCCTCGATAAACACTTCTTAATCTCTGTATAATATTTTATAATAATTTTTGTTAACAAAAATCAAATACAAAGTTTGATATATCAAGACATCTATTCCAGAGGAAAATTGGCTCAACACTAATGTTTTATCTTTTCTTTTTCATAATATTTATCTTTGTTGTGAATTGTAATTTTAAAATTTTTTAAGTTGAATGGAGGATCTTGATAGAAAGTTCTAACCTCAAAAGTCGATCTCTTCACATTTCTTAAAAAATATCGTAATCATAAGCAATTCCATGACAAATCATCTCAAGGATTTCAGCTATTGTTAGTAATTCAGATGAAAATTCTTGTATACGTTCTTCAAGGTGTTGATAGAAAAACGCTAGAATAATTTTTTTCTTAATCCAAAAAGTTGAGGGATATTCAAAATTGAACATTTTGGTTCTCTTTTCTAAAATTTTAAAAACTTTTGTGATTTTAGTGATATCAAGGTCATTTTTTTTAATTAGGTATTCGTAATAGGACGCAGTTAAAAAAATATATATTTCTAAAACTGCTTCCTATTACGAATAATTGAAAAAATATACCTTAATATAATTAAAATCACCAAAGTTATGAAAGTTAAAGAAGAAAAGACCAAAAATTTTAATTTTGAATATTTCCTAAGTTTTTGGATTTTTTCAACAATTATTTTGGGTTTTTTCCTTGCAACATCTAAGAGGAAAGATACTAGAATTTTCATCAAAACTATTAACAATGGCTGAAATTCTTCAGATGATTTGACATGGAATTGCTCTTATATATTTTTTACTCTGTAGAGTAACTTATTTTATGAAATAGATAGGATAGCAACTACCACGTACCTATAACTGTATAATGTTATCTTTGATATTATCTTCATATATATCTTCTTTTGCTACAGTCGGCACCAGGTGCCGTTTGTCTGATTGGGCGGTTTTTAAGGGGTTAACCCTACTTGCAAATTTTGAAAAATTCGATTTTTGGGTTTTGACATTTTCTGAAAGTAAATCATTTGAAAAATATTTTCTGAAAGTCTTAATGAAATTTGAATGAAATTGTAAAAGTTATTCAGTCGGAAGCGTAGGCGGGTCCGTCTAGGTCTAGGCAGTTTCAGAACTTTAAATGCGTTTTTCTCGAAACGACGTTTTCAAAGTCGGTGAGCAAGATTTCTAGAAAACCGCTTAACCGATCATTTCCAAACTTGGCAACCTTTTTTGTGATATCAAAAAGCAGTCCTTAATCGAAGGATTTTTTTTTTCATTGAAAACTTTTTTTTTCATTTTAAAAACGAATGTGTTTTTTTTCGACAAAAATCGATTTCTCAACTTTGACTGGCCGCCATTTTGTCAAAAAAATTTTGTCGTCTAAATCCTTCGGTTAAGGTCTAGAAAAACTTATAATTTCTTGAAATATTTCTGATTTTCCCATTTCGGATGATCGAGACCTGAGCAGTGTTGCTCACCGCAATACACATTCAAAAAATCATACTACGGTGTATCAGTAGTAACTTATGAAATAATGTGTATTCTTGAATGAAAATTAGTCTAAATTAGGTTTATATGATACTCTTTTGAATATAAAAACTTTTACCAAAAAGTATTTTTTCATTTTTTCAAAAAAAAATCGATAAAATTCACTTTTTTATTGCGTTGCAAGTAGGGCTAACCCCTTAACGACAATGGTCCCGAAAGTATACACACACGGTTAGAAATAAGGAAATGAACATTTCTCCGATATAATTATACCTGGAATCTAACAGCTTTGACGTATTATTAACTTTGATTTATTGACTTCGCTCTCTTTGCAGTTCGCATACAGTAACTGAAGTTTTAAATTTTCACGCTCAAATATGGCGTCGCTGCCTTGACGCTTGCGCTCGCGTAACAAATACTTTGTTGTTTCCTCCCAGCTCGAACACCGCAGTTTGTACAAATGTCAATTTTATTGGTTATAGTCAAAGAAAATATCTTTGTTTTCGTGATTAATATTAAAATAATAATATCTGAAATTGCTTCAAGAGAAAAGAAGTTTGCGCTGGTCTGGTGGATAGATGATAAAAAACAAGATGTCATTCACTTATCATTGATTCCGAAGGAAAGTAGAGAAGTAGGCTGAGTTGCTCTTTTAAAGTCAAATGATATGGAAGAAAAAAAACAATTCAGTTGGAAGCAAAAGTGCTAGCTATTGGCGGTAAATAGATCACTTTACTTTACATTGTACTATAAAATTACATTTTTTCATAACAATGACTCGAAATCTAACTTAGTTACTTATTTTTTTTGCAAAACCCTCAAAAGATAATTTTATTTCTATTAACTTCCATTACTTATTTACAGAATTTGTTAAAAATAATTCATAATGTTTTCATTCCAATACCACAATAAATAATATTGACAATATTTAAATTTTTACAACTTATTTTAATAATTTTTTTACAAATATCCCGCCATTTGAATTTTCTTTAATGGTATTTATTTTCAAAATTGTACCCTATCATGTCACTTATTTTTTCTTATTCGATTCTGAAACAATTTAACTTTATTCTTCAGGCGACCGACTCCATTTTAAATCAGGCAGGGTTCTGCATTTGGAATCGCAGAATCTCTCGGGAGGAAATATCTTGTTCTTCGGAGGTTATTAGGCGATACGTATTTTTCCGATTTGAAAAAAACAATCCCAAAAAGTTAGGCGTATTTGAATTTTGAGCAAAAACTCAATTTTTTTCTTCAAACGTCTATAACTTTTGACCTAATTGAGTGTTCATCGTCTTCTGCCAAAGCGCGACAGTAAATTGAAAAAAGGTTTAAAATTAACAAAAGGGTTTTTTCTTGATAAATGAAAGATCGATTTTCTCAAAAAACCCACTTTGAATTTTTTGCCATTTTTTAAACTTTTACTTTGATAATGAAGATATCTTGTAAGTCTGCTGGCATGATGCTTATAAGATGAATTTCTTCTATGATTAGAAACTTTTCAAAATTTGTTGGAAAAATAGAAAAAGTGTCGTTTTCCAGAAAATGTATTTTTTCATGTTTTCAAAATTCGAAGAAACGAATGAAAAAGATTTTCTTGAAAGCCCCACACTTTTTATTCTTCTGAATGTTTTTCAAATTTTCTGATAATAGATGAAAGGCATTTTATAAGCACCTTGCGAGCTAAACTATTACCAAAGCACGAGCTTAAAAAAAAATTGGCATATATTTTAATGTGGGTTTTTTGAGAAAATCGATTTTTAATTGTTTGATAAAAACCGCTGCCATTTTGTTAACTTTGAACCTTTTTTTTAATTCTCTATCGCATTTTGAAAGAAGACGATAAACGCTATTCAAATATGAAAGAAAATAATGAATATCTTCATTAGGTCAAAAGTTATAGAGGTCATGGCCAAAAATTAACATAATTGTGATTTAAATCCAGATTTTATTTTTATTTTATATTTTTTATTGAGAATACAACACAGTAACATTTTTAGTTAATGGGGCCTTAACCCAACTTAATATTGTCATTGTAGCAATAATAATTATCTTCTTAAGATTATTACAAATTTATTATTTTGAAAGAATATTAAAATGTATAAACGTCTTCTACGTATATGTGATCGAACAATAAAAATAAATAATAAGTTCATATTTATATGGGTTCCGAAGGCGAAAAACCAACATTAGTACAAGTGGAATCGCAAAACAAGGAAAACGAGCAGGATAATAAAACTTATGCTGTTCTATAATATGTGTACTTCGATATTTATATCCTAATATGTTTTACTTCATTACAGAACTTCGTTCGTTTTTGAAACACACTGTTACAGGTTTATAATTGTTCATTTTGTGATATCAATAATTACTTCGTTCTGTTTTAAAAGATTCTATAACGAAAGATTAACAAAAGTTGAGTGAGTCGAGGACACTGTGACATTGTGTACATATTTCATAACATTTTGCATCTTCATTTAACAAAAAATAGTAGTTTTCATTTCAAGTTCCATAAAACTTAGGATCTGTTGACGAATGAAAAAACCAAAATTATGTTGTATATTCATTTATTCAATATTAGATACACGTTGTTTTCAATGCTCAATAAGAAATTGTTGTTGAATGATTATGCAAAATACCTTAAAATATTGCGCAAATGTCGCTATGTTTTCGTCATACTCTACTCTTGTTAGTCTTTCGTAAATAATTTTATTTTGTCCGGGAAGGTAGAATGTGGAGCATTAAAGTAGAAGCAAAAACTGAGCCCCTATTTTGACGCTCCAAGTGGAAGATTTGGAAATTTGTGCCCATTAGAGCGCCAAAGTAGGGGCAAAAATCGCATTGGAATAGCTTCTACTTTAAAACCTTAGCCCCTACAAATGACAGCGTGAAGAACGTCTAAGTAGGGTCTATATTTCGACTCGGGTGGTAACCTGGTGATTTTCATGGATAATAAGACATTGTCGAAGACAGAGAGACACTATCGTTACTGCATGCGATTCGAATCTGAAAACGTGATTCGTTCAGAAGTCTACGTGAGAATTCAAAGTCTTTCTCACCAGGGATACAATTTTATAATGAAACCACTGAGTTGACTGGTATCTAGGCAATTAAAGAACGAGAGGACGTGATCAGCGACAATTACAAAAAATCGTAGTCTAATTGATTTCATTCCATGGAAGTCCCTCATTCTGCTTTCAAAAAGCTTTAGTATCTATCCAGAAACATATGAAGGACAATGAAGAACCTACAAGTATTTTGAATCGTTTATTACTCTGCATACAAAAAGGATATGAAATTATGAATGAATTTTTAAGAGAAATTTTTGTAGAAAATAGGACATAATATTCTCCTTACAATGAATTATTCTCAATGATTTCAATTTAATTTGAAAAACATAACTGAAAGATCCTATCACAGAGAAACTATTGTATGACTTTTCTAGAAAAAAATGTACGAAGCATTAAAATTTATATAGTGATCAACAAAAAATACTAAATTTATGTTGAAATGTTCAGAAAATTAGGGTGGGAAGGATAATTTGAAAAAGTGTTGGTACTAATTAGAACATGGAACTTCCTAGAATACTATAAAAATGTGGTTTAAAACATATGTAATGCCAGTTTTAATTTATAATGAATAACAAAATGCACTGATGGCCCAGTAATCGCGATTTGGAATTCATTCATGTCCGAGTAATCGTGCGGCTTTCGCCCCAGTCTTCATGCATATAATGAAATTATTTTACAATATTTTTTTTTAGCAATTGGAAAGCGAAATAAACGATTTCTTTACAATTTAATTACCTTATTTAATATATAAATTATTATTAACAAACAATCACTTAAATAAAATGTTGACAACTTCGACCCAATTATTGTTCTATCATATAATTACTGGGATAACAAGGCTTTTCTGACGTCCCAGTAATCGTGGTCTGTATTTCTGGCACAAAAAAGATGCTATGTGAAAATTACACATGTTTTTATAAAACAGAATTTATTCTTTATTTTTGGAAAATGATTTTCGTCAAGAGCAATTATTGTGTTAGACCACTGAACGCTAAAGCAAACCGCCATATGTATCCTACTAAGCCTTTAGCGATTTTCCTCCTTTCTCGAACTACAGCGAGCGACTACAAAAACGATATTTTTTAACCATTTGCACTGTATTGTGTTTTATGGTGGAAATACTTATTTGGGACATTCATACCCAAATCGCACGATGACTGATGACTGGGCCACCTACCGTATTATAGTAATTCTTTCCAAAAATGGGGGTTTGTTAGTATCGAACTATTTCAGATTGCAGAATTCTACATCAAACAATTTTGAAGGATTGTTACAAAACTATACAATGCTCGAAATTGCATACTTAATAAACACATTTTTTATTTGTTTCATCAAAAAGTAAAAGATTTCAAATTGAGGTGTTCAAATGGAGCATTCAAATTAGACATTTCCAAACATGTAGTAAGCCTTGAAGAATAAATAATTGTTAACAAAAAGTCCTTTAAAATTGAAACATTAAAAACTGAAACCTCGGAAATTCATCAATTTTCTATGACAAGCATTCAGAATAGAACAATTTTAAACTTAAAGTTTTCCACTACCCATCGAACAATTTCAAATTTAACTTTAAAATGAAAACTTAATGTGCCTAATATTAAATAATTTGGAATTTTAAACTTTAAAATAACTTTTTTTATGTAGTACTAAACGATTTACAATTGAATGCTTTTTAAAATTCTTAATATAATGTTTTATAATTTAAAATGTTAAATTATTATTATTTTAAAATGTAATAATTGTATAATATCAATTTTCAATTCAAAGAATTTTAAATTAAACCAAAAAAAAATACCAAGTAATGATTTGGAATTTTTAAGGTTTTATTGCACAATTTTTAATTTAAAACTTCGTGAATTTAAATATTTAAAATTGAAGCGTTGAAAATTAAAACATGCGTCAAAATCGTATAAATTTGGAAATCGTTAACTTACAAAAATACAAAGGGCTTAAAAACTTTCAAATTAACAAAGTATTAAGTTGGAAAATAGAAAAATTGTACATTTGCAAAATTATAGGCCTTTAAAGGGGCCATCCATATACCACGTGGACAGTTTAGGGGGGAAGGGGGAGTATGGCGAAATTCCAGGCTCGTCCACGAGGATAACCGGGGGGGGGGGGGGGGGGGGG
>CAKNXH010002421.1:383287-427891 GCA_932178445.1 Andricus quercusramuli
AACGAGTAGGCTCAATTTGTTTACGGAATCAATAAAAAATGTTTTTTAAATAACTCTTTCCTATGTATGATACTTCGGAGATTTACAATAATTATTAATTATTTAAACATGTTTATCAACATAAGCAGAATGTAGCTATTTTTTAATGAATAGGCACAATTTGTTTACGGAGTCAACTAACATTGTCTTTCCGATGACTCTTGACTATGATTTGTAAATTTACAAGAATTAATAATTATTTAAACAATAGCTATTTTTCAAGGAATAGGCACAATTTGTTTACAGAGTCAACTAACATTGTCTTTCCGATGACTCTTTACTATGTTTTGTAAATTTACAAGAATTAATAATTATTTAAACAATTTAGATTTAAAAATTTCGAGTTTGGCTATTTTTGCAACGAATAGGTGATATATTTCTATAATGCTCTGCAAATTTCAAAGAATCAATTATTATTTAAACAATTTTTATAAACAAATTGAGAGTTTGACCATTTTTCAACGAGTAGGTTCAATTTGTTTACGGAATCAATAGTATGTTTTTCCGAAGACTCTTTTTCTATGTTTCTTCACAAATTCTGATTTTGGCTATTTTCAACGAATAAGCTAAATTTTTTTATAGAATTAACCAAGAATATCTTTCCGATTACTTTTTTTCTATAATGCTATAAAAAATTGTTATGATGACCCTTTTCTATGTTGTTTTGTAAAGGACCCCGTACACATCTATGGAAAATATGGTCCCGGTCGAATTGGCTGAAACCGTGGTATAATGTAGTTTATAATATCCTGATCAAATAAAGTCCTGAGACACTAGGTCCAAAAAACGCCAGGTTTCGAGATAGGAGGGACCAAATGTCACTTTTCATGGACGCGAGAGGAGTTTCACGGACCCTCGAGGACATGGCATAAAATTACATGTCACATGACATGGAATGCCATAACATGACAGATCACATGACATGTAACATGAAACATGACATGACGGATCACATGACATGTAACATGAAGCATGACATGACATCATACATGAGATGACATAACGTATGACATTACATGACGCATGACATGACATGACATGTCACATGGCGTGACCCAAGACGTGACACAAATGACACAAGAAATGACACAAGACCAAACACAAGACACAAGACAAGACACAAGACACGACACAAAACAAGACACATGACATGTCACTTGACACGCGAGATGGCATGAGATGACATGACATGTTACTTGACACATGTGATGAGATGACATGACATGAAACGACATAGCGTGACATGAAATGCCATGACATCACAGCACATGACATGGCATGGCACATAACACGACATGACTTGAGATGTCATGTCCTTTCATGTTCCATGTGTTATGTCATGCCATGTGCCATATGCCATGTGATGTCATGTGTTATATGTCATGTGTCATATGTCATGTATCATATTACATATTATATCATGTGTTATATGTCATGCATCATGTTCCATGTGTCCTGTGTGGCATGACACGAGACATGATATGACGCAAAATGGCAAGATATGACATTACACATGGCACGACATGATACATGACATAGCACATAACACGAAATAACATGAAATGTCATTTCGCGTATCATGTGTTTTGGCATGTCATGTAATGTGTCATATGTCATCTGGCATTTCATGTCTCATGTCATGTTTCATGTCATGCCATGTCATGTCATTTGTGATGATGCGTGTCATGTGTAATGTCATGTCATGTGTCATATCATCTGTCATGACATGTGTCACGTCATGTCATGTGTCATGTCATGTCATGAGTCATTTGTTATGCTATGTGACATGTCATGCGTCATATCATGTCATGTCACGTGTCATGTGTCATGTAATGTGTCATCTCATGTGTCATGGCATGCCATGTCATGTGACATGTCATTTCATGACATGTCCTCGAGGGTCCATGAAACTCCTCTCGCGTCCATGAAAAGTGACATTTGGTCCATTCTATCTCGAAACCTAGCGTTTCTTGGACCCAGTGTCTAAGGACTTTATTTGATCAGGATATTATAAACTACATTATACCACAGTTTCAGCCAATTTGACCGGGACCATATTTTCCATAGATGTGTGCGGGGTCTTTACAAGAATTAATAATAATTTAAACAATGTTCATAAACAAATTCAGTGTTTTGCTATATTTGAACAAATAGGCTACTCTTTTTATGCAATTAACTAAGAATATCATTCCGATGGTTTTTTTGTATGATGCTTTGCCAATTTCAAAGAATTATTAATTATTTAAACAATTTTCAGAAAGAAATTATGAGCATGGTCTTTTTTCAACGAATAGGATGAATTAGTTCAGGATATCAAGGAAGAATGTAATTCGAATAACTATTTTCTACTATACTTTGCAAATATATAATAATTATTCATTATTTCATCAATTTTCATGAACATATTCAGAGTTTGGCTGTTTTTCAAAGAATAGGCACAATTCGTTTACGGAGTCAACTAAGAATATCTTTCCGATGACTGACTTCTATATTGCTTTGTAAATTTACAATAATTATTAAAAATGTAAACAATTTCCATAAGAAATTCTGAATTTGGCTATTTTTCAGCGAATAGGCTCACCTTTTTTGCAGAATTAACCAACAATATCTTTCCGAACAATTTAAACAATTTTCATAAAAAATTCAGAATTTGGCTATTTTTCAGCGAATAGGCTCAGGTTTTTGCAGAATTAACTAAGAATATCTTTCTGATGCTTCTTCTATGATGCTTTGTAGATTTACAATAACTATTAATTATTTCAACAAATTAAGAGTTCGGACATTTTTCAATGAATGGGCTCAGTCTGTTTACGGGATCACTAAGAATCTATTTCCAGTAACTCTTTTCTACGGTAATTTGAAAATTTACAATAATTATTCATTATTTAAACATTTTAAATTTAAAAATTTATAATTTGTCTATTTTTCAACGAATAGGCTCAATTTTGTATAGAATTAGATAAGAATATCTTTTCGGTCATATGTTTCTATAATGCTCTGCAAATTTTAAAGAATTAATTATTATTTAAACAATTTTCATAAACAAATTGAGGGTTCTACCATTTTTCAACGAGTAGGTTCAATTTGTTTACGTTGCACTTTTGCAATAATTATTATTTATTCAAACAGTTTTCATAAACATAATTAGAGTTTGGGTATTTTTCAAGGAATAGAAACAATTTGTTCACGGATTCAACTAACAATGTCTTTCTGATGACTCTATTCTATGTTGCTTTGTCAATTTACAAGAATTATTAATTATTTAAACAATTCAAATGAACAAATTCAGAGTTTGGTTATTTATCAACCAACAAGCTACATTTTCTCAGAGAATTAATCAACTAAGAATATATTTTCGATAACTTTTTTATGTGATACTTTTTGAATTCACAAGTATTATTAATTATTTGAAGAATTTTTATCAGCAAATCGGAGGCAACTAAGAATGTCTTTTCGAAGACTATTTCCTAACATACTTCGCAAATTTATAATAATTATTAATCATTTAAATAATTTTCATAAACATTCAGAGTTTGTTTACTTTCAAATAAGAATTTCGTACATTACTTTCCACATTCACAGTAATTATTCATTATTTAAATATTTTTCATAAACATATTCAAAGTTTGGGTATTTTTCAGAAGGAATTCCTTTTGAAAGGAAAAAGTTGACTCCTTACGGAGTCAACTAAGATTGTCTTTCCGATGCTCTTTTCTATGTTGTTTTATAAATTCACAAGAAAATTTAAATATTTAAACAAACATAAGAAAAATCAGAATTTGGTTATTTTACAACGAATATTTTTTTATATTATTATTATATTATTTTTATTTTATTTATTATTAATATTATTTTTCTTATTTTCAACGAATTTTTCTACAGAATTAACTAAGAATATCTTTCCGATGACTTCATTATGTTCTTCAAGTTTCCAAGATTTATTAATTATTTAAAATATTTTAATGAGCAAATTATGAGTTTGGCAATTTGTCGAAAAAACCCTCCCGTCAAACCTCCTGCTCGACATTAATTAAAACCGAGGTTAAAACGTTAGCGAATACACAACACTGTCGTACACGTCTCAGAAGGTCATCCATCCGAGTGCTATGCACGCTGGAAATGGCTTGACATCTGGACTCTTCTCGAGTCGAGATTATTTACTGTGTATTACTATGAAAATTTGTATGCGCCGACATTTTATAGGTTTTTTTCCAAAGTTGCATGAAAATGTTTAGAGTTGCAAAATTATTCATTCTGCATCGTGAGAGGGTATCCATGCGAAGCCGTGTACAAATCAAAATTATTGAAGTAAAAATTAATTTCATGGTATTTTATTGAACTTCATTTCCAAATAAAATAATTAAACGCAAACAAGTTGGTCGCGCGCGGAGCGCGCGTATGATGCTCTAGTTTAAGATTAAAAGGTAACTAAATAGGTAAATTGGAAAACATGAAAATCATTTAAATAACCCTATTAAAACATCCGTAGAATAAAAATTTTAAATCCGAAGCATTCAAAATCGACATTTAAAATTTAGAATTTAAAAAAGGAATGTATTAAAATTAAATGTATTAATAAATTGTAATAAATAAATAATATTAATAATAATTTTAATACATTTTTTAATGTATTAAATTAAAATTACTGGTCTTACAACCCTGATTAATTTTAAGTTAAATGCGGTAACCTTCGAATGACATGACGATTGTATATTTCTTGAAAATGTTTTTTTAGTATGAATAACCAAAATTACCAGTCCAGTGGTTCTAAATTTTGGACAAGCCTCGCAGTTCTTACTCCATTTAAAAAGTCTGCTCATATTTCTGTGCTTTTATTTTATGAAACTAAATGAAGGAACAAAAAGATAAAAATAATCATCCGAAAAGTAGGTGTGAAAAAGTTGAGGCTTGATGTAATCGCTTTCTGCAAGACTTTAAATAAGCAACTAATATAGGCGGAAACAATTAAGCATGACCGAGAGTCAGTAGAGTACCAGGTAAACATAAAATAATCGTCTATCAAAAGGAATAAAACTGTGGAAATTTTTTAAAAGTTGAGATTTCGAGATGAAAGTCGAAGATCGAAAGAGATTTTGGCGAGGATTCTTTGGCAGTAGATGACTTAGTTGGGTTTGAGCCAAGGGATGACGAATTCGTCGATCCGACGAATAAACAGAGAGGCGTCGCAAATCGGCGTTTCGCAAAGAAGACCAGAAGCGAAAACTCTTTCGACGAATTCCTTGAGCTCGTTTTTCGCCACTTTAATAAAACAACATATCTTTAGCCAATGTTCTATTATCAATTTAAAAAAAAAAAAAAAAGAAAAAAAAATCGTAATAATATATTTCCGTATTTTCCCCGGTAATTCCAATTAGGACCTTTAAAAATGAATAATTTTGAATTAAAGTTGAAACGTGTTAAATTGAACGTTAAACTAAAAGTGTTCAAAGAAAAATAAAAGGGACCTATAGAATTTAACAACTTTTTTGTTCAAATCCCTAAACCGAATTTACACCTTCTGTTTTTTAAATTTCTGACTTTCTGATCATTAAAATTTCCTGATTATCCGGCGTGACTTAAGATAATTTGAAATAGATTAAAGAACAGAAACTATTTACAATCTGGTTTCAAAAAAATATCTAAAAATCTACGGCGATATACATATTTGAAGAAATGAAACTTGACAGAATTTTTCTTTTAAAGACAACTCAGCAAAAAATGGAAATAAAACATATTTTCCTTGATCTTCAAAAGGTATTTGATAAAAATTAAAAAGATCAAACTAGGCTAACGATGTTTATTCAAGATTGTTTCCTTTAAGAAAGTTAATTGCACTTTTTAAGGTCGAAAAATTGAAATAAACGTAGATTTATTTTAGCAAAGCACTCGGTCTAATCTATATGACCTGGTGAATCACACTCGGAACTGATGAGTAATATTGAAATCGAAAACAAGGGCGAGCGTTCATTTCTATCGTAGGAGAGAAAAAGCTGTTTTCGTTGTCGGCTTTTATTAGGACTACTTCTCACGAAGGGGTTGTAATTGAAACTGACATGTTAGCCAATTGAAGTACTGGTCCTAACACAGGAAACATGGTTTGTTTCTACACTTAGAGGTACCTTAGACAAAATATTTGAACTGGTTTTTTTTAAATAGATTTAATTGTAAAAAAAAAAAACAAATTTAAAAGATAATACATTTCAAATTTTTTATGAAACTGATCCTAAAATTAAATTAATTGCTTCTCCTTCTTCTCAGTTTTATTTTAAAGAACAGAGGACAGCAAAACAAATCCGGAAGAGATACGGATATCTCAGAGATAGTAAAATGAAGAAGGAAAACAAGATTCAACGAACCGCCAACACGAGTTCTGCAGAATAAGGATAATTTCTAAAAACAGAAATGAAAAGTAATGATTGTCATTTCACAAAACATTGGATTGAATAATAGCAATATGGGTTCCTTTTATAAATTTGAAAAATAATACAAGCGGGATATTCCGATTTTCTTTCAATTATTAATCTGGAGTCTCTAAGGAATAAGAATATTACATGAATGGCACGGACTAAAACAATTAAAGCTGAAATGGTTGAAGAACAAATTCGAAGACTGAAAATGTACAATATGAAAAATATCCCCAATAAACATTTATAATCGTAGATACGTAGAGCAAAAAAATGTGAAGCTTTCAAATAGAGCATATTTGGGAAATCAAAAATTAACAAAAATATCAAATTCAAAATTGCACAACTGGAAAACTGTAATTTTACAAAATTTTCAAACTGAAACGTTATGAAACCTGCCCCTAATTCGAGCTTCTATACAGTGAATAACCCATTCAATTTTCTATTTTTTGGTTTTTCTTTACTCTGCATTATGAAGAATTCAAATCATTTTTTTTCTTTTCTAATTCTGAAGAAAATCTGAGTCCGGCGAAAAATCTCAAAACGAAATATGTAATTTTCTCTAACTCGATCGAGAAATTTCGATGAAGTTCCTTTTTGCCTGACTCCCCCCTACCTTCTCTCCAAGTCTGGGGAATACGAAATGTACGACATACACAAATGCATGTGTAATTTGAGACCGTGAAAAATAATTTAGCAAGTCGGCGATTTACCTATGAATGAGAATTCGTCGACTGAGAAACTCGAACCTCAAGTTAAAAGAACTGAAAACCATTTTTCGAGTTATCATTTTGACTCGATATCGGAATTCCTTAACGCTTTAGTAAACAAAATTGGAGAAGGAATTTTAAATAATGCAAGTCTGAGATTCCTGCAAGTTATTCAATAAGACAGGAACAAGAATCAAATTTCATCACTAGATTGGAATGAGGAAATTCTTGTCAAAATGTGTCAAAATTTGCACCTGCGCTTGGTACAACAATCAGAATTTCATTTTTCGGGTGTGGGAAATTTTACTTGGATTTCCCGAGAAAAGATAAATAGAAGTTATAATTTCTGGAAGAACCATGATTCAACTCGAATGAAACGTTCAATGCAAGAGTCTTTCAATAGGTTTTTGTGCAATACTTCGTTTCTAAGAAATTAATATCGATGCAATTTTTAATGCAACTCTCTATAAAATTTTTTATGCAAGTCTTTTCCATGTAAAAAGGATTTCATAGTAAATCTTGAAGAATAATAAATGGACATACTTATTTCCTATCAACTTTGATTATGAATAATTGTAAAGTAGTGTTGCGAGAATTGAAGTTGTTTCTATAGACGTGGCATGCTTAAATAATAAAGTATCATTTATAAAAAACTATCTCATAATAAAAGTATTAAATCATTTTTGTCTGACAATTTATTTTGATTTTCGCGTAAATATAAATTCGATCGTATAAATAGATTCTGTGACCAAATATAATATCGCGAGCCAACAAACATAGTGTGTAACATTTAAACTAACAGACATAAATACTTTGTAATTTCACTAAATGTTTCTCAAATGTTTATTATAACGACAATACATTTCTGTAACATTAAATTTAAATTGTAATAATGTTTTACAAATCGCAGTTTTTCTTCAGAGTCTATTTAATGAAAAATGTGTCTACTTTTACTTTTTCAATTCCCTGAATAAAATTTCGTAACAGTACGAGTGTAATTGCTACAGTTAAAAACTCGTTGAACTCAAAGTGCATTTATCTTTTACAATGCACGTATTATTTCACAAATTAGATTTAAAAAAAAATTTTCTTATGCGAGTAATTAGGATTCACTAGAACTCTTATGAATTTTGGAAATTAAGGCCCCAAATAGTTGCACAGCTTTCAATTCTATGTCCGAATTGATTAATTTGACGGTTTCACTATGAGCAGGTTAAATTTCACTCCAAATCATATCATATATCATATATTCACCTCGCGCTACGCGCTCGGACTTATTTAAATCGCGCTTTACGCTCGGTTTCTCTAGATTTTTGAACTTCGTGTTCGACTTTGATGGAAAGAAAAAGTTTATTTGCAAATATTATAAAATTATCAAAACCTCTACATGTGAAGTGATTGTTAAATTTGTTTTTATTTTAGAATGAAATGGAAATTTATTTACTCAAGGTTCTATCGACCTTAAGGAACACATTCTCATCCAGAAACTCGCGCTTCGCGCTCGAGATGTGATTTGGAAATCATTTGAACCTTGCGTTCCACGCTCGCTTATGTGCACCGTATGATAGAAATGAAAAAGTCACGAATGAAACAAAAACTACGCATCCTATTAGAACACGATTTGTAACAAATTTGTACCTCTTCTTTGGATGAACAAATTTTGTCTCTGTCATTTTTCTCGTAGCTTGTGTTATTCGTCTAAAAATTTAATTTTACTATTTCCAATGCTGTCTTTTACGAATAAAATAAAAACTACGCATCATATCAAAAAGTGAACAATGACAAATTTGGAGATCATTTTTGGGTGCATAATTTTTTTCCATTCATCTTTGGTCGTATCTTGCATAGTTTGACAGCAAAATGAAATTATTGATTTTTCATTATTTTTTTGTGTGATCAAAATTTGGATTTTTGATTTTTCAAAAAATTCTAAAAGTTGTTACGAAAATATTTTAGGGTGTTCGAAAAGAAACATTTTCCTTCTCTTGACTTTTTTCCATATCGTGCGTTTTTCGGCATAAAATGTTCATTTACGTTTGTTTTTTGTAATTTTGAAAATGCTATAACTCCGGTAATTTTCTTTTTATCCGAAAAAGTCATTTGGATAAATTGTTCGAGTTTTGGAGTACTATGAATAGCCGTACATAGAATTTTTGAATTTTGAAAAAAAATGGTCTCAACAATTTTCAAAATGTGCTCACTTTTTGAATTTTTATCCAAAATAGTTGGTGAACGAACTTGTTCTTTCTTCTTAGGCCCTAAAAAAGTGTGCCAAAGCACAACCCAATCTGATTATTTTTTCGAAAGTTATCGTGCCTACAGACAGACAGACAGACAGACAGACTACAGACAGACACCTTGCTAAAAACCTTTTTTTCTAGCTCAGGGGGTCTCAAAACGTGGAGATTTGATGAAAACCGACCAAGTCAAATTTTACATAAAACCAATACCTTCTCATTAGAATGAGAATGTAACAAAAAGTTATCATCAAAAACACATAAAAAATATTACTTTTTTGAATTTGGTCAATGGAATACTTATCTCAAATTGAAAAAAAAACAGGTCTTCCGTATAACTTTTGTCGTTTTGTTCAAAGAAATTTTACAACTTTTAATGCAGCTAATGTTGCATTTTTTACTGTTTTGAAGTGGCCTAAGAACTAGACATGTTCTTCAAATATCACGGGTAATCCTGATAGGATATTTAAAATTTTACACATACCTCAAAACAAAATGCAAAAGAAATAATTTTTACATTTCTCTCTACCTTATTATATTATTTTGCTCTTTATTAAATTATTACGTATGAAAAAAGCTTAACATTTCTTAACCCTCTGCCTCCCCCATCGTAACAACATAATAGCACCTACTCTTGAACCCTCCCACCCCTAATAGCGTTATACGTAAGATATGGATAACCCCTTTTCAAGAAATCATTCTAAAAATATATTAATACATTTTCTCAGGATTGATTTCTCCTGAAGTTTTGTGAATAGATAGAAAATAATTTTTAAAAACAATATAAAGGAATTAAAAATTAAAAAGCAAGTTTTTTTCTGAAACTCAAAGACAATTGAGCTGCCGGATCGAATAAGGGCACATAAAATTATTTCGCCGAGAGTGGGGAGACCCCTGGAGGCTTTCTGGAACATGTTCGAATTTTAATTTTTAAAGACTATATCTACATGTAGAATTTCATTGCGCATCTTTTTTTCCTCAGGCAAAAAGTTGTAGCTTTTTTAATTTTTTTAATTAAAGCCAAAAAACTAACTGTTTGGGAAAAATCGATTTTAATTCGTTTTTCACTTCAACTTGTACTCATTCAGTCACTTTTTCGAATTTTAAGATACAATTTTCAGGCAATGTAGTTCGAAATGTCCTTCGACTGATACAACAAAAGAAATTCAAAAATTTATTTCAAAAAAATTGTTAATAATTTTTTTCTGATGCTTGGTGCACATTGGACTTCTCTAACTTCCATCGTTTCGTTTATCGAGCGAATTTTCAGCAAGAAAAAACTTCCAGTGAGAAAGTTGTTAACAACAGTACAAAGAGGTTTTCTGGAAAATTTTAGCCGAATCGAACTGATATTTAAGATATTATTAAGGTGTTAAGTTGCTATCAGCCGTACGACTCGCGCGCGGACTGTAGCGAGAGTCTCAGATCCGATTCTCAATACAGTTCACCGGCGCCAAAAATAAAAACTAATCTAGAAATCAGGTAATATAAAAGTATTATGAATAAAGAAATGAATAAATTTGAATAATGTAAAATATTCTATTCATTTCATATTGGTTCTATTTTTGAGACGAACTGTGCAAAGGTAAAACAAACCATATAATAAACATCTAATAGTTGAGATTCACCGGATTCCTAATTCCGCGAATTTTTCAATGCTTCAAATTCGTGGCATTGAAAAAAGTGAGTGATCGAGAAAGTGCACTTGTTTCTGGTTCGTTTTGTAATAATAATAATCTAAATTTTTTTTTTAAATTTGAATCAGTGAAATTTCATTGAAAATCAGTGACAATCAGTAAGTGAACGATTCGTCACTATTTTATCAGCGAAATTTTCGTTTTTTCTTTCAGGTAAAGAATATATATATCTGTTTCAAATAAAGTCCAGAATGAAGAAGTTTTTGAGCCAGTTAAACTCTGCTGCAAACGTTTGAAGTCTTATGAACAAGGATCTCATTAGAAATCAAAAGTTCAGGAAGCATACTATTTATATTAAAGACGTCTATAAATTTTTTAATTAATATTAATGAAATAACAGTAAACGATTTTTAATTAAAATAAATTATTTTAATGCAATGTTATGTATATTTATTTAATAATTCATAATAATGTGATATTACCTGATTTCTTGATAATTTTTTTTTTTTGGCGCTGGTGAACTGTATTGAGAATCGGATCTGAGATTCTCGCTACAGTCCACGTGCGAGTCGCATAGCCGCACGCGACTTGACACATTAATAATTACCAGAAATATTAATAATTTCCAGAAAACTTCTTTGTACTGTTGCTAATAACTTTCTCGCTTGAAGTTTTTTGTTGCTGAAAATTCGCTCGATAAACGAAACCCTGGAAGTTAGAGAAGTCCAATGTGCGCCAAGCGTCAGAAAAAAATTAGTAAAATTTTTTTAAAAATTAATTCCCTAATTCCTTCTATTGTACCAGTCAAATGACATTTTGATCTACATTCTCTGAAACTTTTATTGAAAAATTCCAAAAACTGACTGACTGAGCACGAGTTGAAGTGAAAAACGAATTGAAATCGATTTTTCCCAAACAGTTAGTTTTTTGGCTTTAATTAAAAAAATTAAAAAAGCTACAACTTTTTGCCTGAGGAAAAAAAGATGCGCAATGAAATTCTACATGTAGATATAGTGTTTAAAAATTAAAATTCGAAAATGTTCCAGAAAGCCTCCAGGGGACTTCCCACTCTCGGTGAAATAATTTTATGTGCCCTTATTCGATCCGGCAGCTTCAATTGTGAATTTGTTTCAAAAGGGTTGCTTATGCACAGAGACCAGATCACAGAGCACCTGTCAGAGCACCAATCAGATCACCGAGCACAGAGCAATTAAGATCAACCAAAGACCTGGTCATTAGTAATCACCATCAAAGACATTCCTGATGTCTATCAAAAGATTAATTTGCATCACCTAATCAGATCTAATTATTTGCTAATGTTAAAATTATCCTCTAGATTACGTTCTGGTTAATTGTGGCACATTTGGAATATTTCGGCTTTTTTGTTAAGAAGTGGGTGCCACAATAACAATAAAAATTTATGTTGGAACTTTCCATTAAATGTATTGGAAGTTTATTTCCCAGACGTAAGGTAATATTCCAATACATGATATTTTAGTTTTTAAATGCTGATATTGTAATATTGTTACACATGCAATACAATTTTGTGGAAGAAAGTTTAAAAAAAAATCGAAATTCGCAGAAACGTAGAATCGAACCCTAACCCCCAAGCTTCGAAATTGCAATATACGTATTGCTATTTCACCTTCCAATACCAGTATTGCAATTTTGCTTTACACTCGTATAGTAAAAGTGTGGTAAAATCCCAAATTAAATGTCAAGCATTGACATAGCTAAACAGCGGTTTTGAGTAACTGCACATGTTCCCTGGTAAATTAAGCTTCACCTTAAAAAATAAACACATCAAAATCACATTTAAATCATAGTTTATAGGGTGTTTAAGTCAAAACACGCCACCAAGTATTTTTTCCAGAATAATATTGATCGCTTATTGTTTCCAGAATAAAATTTAAATTAACAGACTGTTGTATCGTAAAATTAGAATTACGAGTGAAGAATATTCCGGATAGGAGTTTCGACTTCCGGCCGGGAAGCATATCGTCTACCTTCAGAAATCTGTTTAGAAATCTAAGAAAGCGCAAACCATTGTGCCGCATATTTCGCGTACGATGAAAACGGCTTTCTGTACCTCCGAAGGCACAATAATTGCGTGTAGATCTTAATGTAAGTGTAGATATATATGTACTTATTTACGACCACATATGTGCCCACAGTTTGCATTTCTATAGGCGCGAGACCGTTAAACCAGCCACGTAAATCACAAAAGATTCCAAGGTTATCTATCATGCCAGGAAAATCCCGGGGGTGTATCTAGTAATGGGGTGTTGCATGAATTTAGATAATATATTTTTCAAATACTGTATAAACTTCTGAAAAATTCTGTAGATTTAATCAAACTTTTGAATACTTCACTCCTGAGATGTTTTTTTTTGTATAATATAATAGAATCGAAAACCCATTTATACAACTCTATCACCTCGAAACGTCACATCCTGCAACACGCCGAACCAATACGAATAATGGTGTGCAGGGGCTCCATTGACTAACGAAGTATCCAGCTGACAGGTGGCGAAAAAATTAGTGACCATCCACATGTCGACTTTTGGCACATTCGCAATGCCACACTTTACAAATCCTGGTTTTAGTGAAATTCTAAGCATTTTGAAAACCTTCTTGGGCTCTTCTTCATACTTTTTGAACACGTTTGCAATAATAAACGATCAAAAAGGGGTTTCGTACTGAAATAATTGAAATTGAAAATAAAATAATAATTTTTTTTATAAAATGATTGAAAAATAATTGAAAAAATAAAAATAATTGAACATTGAAAATTAATACTATAAATACAAAATAAGATTGCTATTATTTCAATTTAAAACAGTTGTCGCGAGATTTTCAGCACCTACAGCCCCTTTGTTGGATACTAAACTAAACGGTTTGAGCGAATAAAAATCTACGAAAATATCTTGAATAACCTCTTGAAAAAATTGAGTTTTCTCAAAAAGGGCCCAAACTATATTCAGTTTTGGCGCTCAAAATGATCGTGAGACTTCCCAGAAGTGTAAACATAAAAAACAAAGAGGTGGAAGCGTTTTTGGGTTGAAGTCAGTCGGATCATCCATAAATGGATGTTTTGGTTCGTTAAGAAATTGTGTTAAATACATAGGGAGAAATGAGGTAAATTTTTGCAGACAAGAAGACACGTCTTTCTGGGTCGACAGCTGGTTACCGAGGAAAAAGAGATAGAGGAGGGAAGAGAGAGATAAGGTGACCGGTGGTGCGGTGGAGGACCTTAATGAATCGTCAGAGGAACGAAAATGAGCTGACGAGCGTAAGAGGCTCATTAGAGAGTGTTCGTACTCCATGGCCATCACGGCGTGACCGGCTTTCTCGTCTGCACCCAACATTTTTATTGCAGAAGGAAATGCCGAGCTGTACTCTTGAGTCACAGGCAAGGTCGTTTCCGATGGCCACCCACGCTAGAAGCATCGAGTTACGTCTTTGACGACCTGTCTGTGTTTTGAATGTTTACGATTTTTACCAATTTCTATAAACAAATTGCATCCATTCCGCTCGTTACTCGCCCAATTTCTTCATTTCTTTCAAATTAATAAAACAATACAGGGAAGATCATATGCGGATCAGATATTTAGTTTGAGACATATCACAGAAAAAAGTTTGAGAGTAAACGGTTTCTGTTCATTTGTTGACCTAGAAAAAGCATTTGATAAGGTGGATAGAAGAAAACTTTGGGAACACAGAAAAAACTAAGAGTAATCTTTACCCAGATTCTTGGGTAAAGATTACCTGTAACAAAAATTCCCCCATGTGGGTAAACTTTCCCTGACGTCTTGGTATTTTTCTGTTTTTACCCACGCTTGTAAGGAACTTTTGACAGCTCTAACGATTCGGCAAGTCAGCCTGTATGAAGCCGCACTTATCCGATTTGCCTGTTACACCAACCATCAGCTAACGAAGTTATCTGCAACACCATTTACCCTAAGTTTTTTCTGTGAAGTTTTGAAAATGTGCGGAGCCAATTGATCGCTCCTAAAAGGTGTTAGGCAAGGATGCGTTATGTCCTCTTGGCCATTTATTGTATTCAATAAGTGTTTAAAAATGGCCCCCTTAGATGGAGAAGGTGTGGATCTCGGAACAGTGGAGGTCCGTGGGTTAGCGTTTGCAGGTATGGGGACGGCGACTGACACTTGCGGCCGCTAGGGTCGCTAGTGCGCGTGGTGATACACAAGACGACGGTTCCAACGGTGGTAACGTCTGCTATTCGAATTATATCAGTCCTTCATAACGCAGCTTTGAGGTGATTGCTTCAAGCACTATTTTCGAAATGCCAGGTTTGCATGTGGCATTTGGGTGTACAAATAAAGGAGCAAATCGCTTTCCAAATAACAAAAACTAAGGAAACCGTAGATAACGCCTTGTTCTTGTGTACAAGGTATATCACCACTCACGGTGCTGCACTCTCAGCTGAGCTTGAAAAATCGCCGTCCCCATAAGGATGTGATGGCAGAATCAATCGAAGCCTTGTAAAGAATGTTTATTAGACTGAATACTAGCATGAAGAACATAGGCCTTAAAGCTTAAAATTACGGTGAGAAAAATAAAAAAATTATTGTGATTGAAGAAAAGGATGAAAAACAGTATGCAACATTGTCTTAGACGATGAGAGGATAGAACAAGTTGAAAAGTACGTGTATCTTCGTTGTTTATTTACTACTGATGTAAAGATCGATGAAGATATAGCCAGACGTACAAATGAGGGTACGAAGGTTATCGGCAGTATAAGAGACATTACCAGAAGTAAAAATATAACAAATCAAGCTAAAATTGTTCGGGCATGTTGAGAGAATCAAAGGAGAACGACTGAAGAAACAAATACATTTAGATAAAGTAAATGGTAGCGTACCCAGAGCCAGACCGTGGAAAGAATGTCGGAAATTTGTGAATCAGACCCTAAGTCGAAAAGGTATAAAAAGTCCTAGAAACACAAGAGCTTTCATGACAAATAGTTTATAAGAAATGCATGGGCCCGCGCGGAGAGCTTTACATGGTGACTTTGTGAAGCTCTTCGCCTGGGGTGATTGCTAGAGAGATTGATCAGTGACCTGGGTCGGGACAGTGTTGTGGAATGAACATGCTTAAATAAGCAACACGAGAATTCTAGACTATTCTAAAAATCTAAACGCATCATCCTCTTGCCTATTTTCTTTTGAACCAATTGAACATCTTTTTTACACAAACCGAATTATTTAGCTAAAAGATTATAGGTGACGTTTGGCGCAAAAGGATAATTGCTACAAAAAGAATCTTTTATTGACAAATGAAATTCCCAGATTTTGCGACGATTTGAGGCGCAGTGGGGAATGTAGAATGTGACATCACACATGGAAAATATATAAATATGTATACATGGGTCACTTTGACACTTTCTGGAATGTGATTCTAGAAACGGTGAAGCGAACAATTTCTGATAGTGTTCTTTCGACCAAGTTTTTAAATGGTTTCAAAGGATGCACGACTGTATAAATGTTAATCACTGTTTTGAAAAGATATAATAAAGATTGCCTTCAAAACATTTTTTCTTATTCACTCCAGAAACTTTCAGATTGTGACCTACGTATAATAATTTGTTGAAATGAATGAAAAAATGAAAATTCGGGGCCATTCGTATTTGTGGCGTAGTTTTTAAACGACCCGAAATTAAAATTGAATAAAAATTGCGACTTCTGCTTAGAGCGAATTAAAAAAACACAAATATGCAAATAACTACATTTATATAAACAATCATGACCTTAACTACATTTTTATTATTTACATGTTTATCTTCTAAAATTTGTTGCAATAATAATCAATGGGCCTTTTTTGTCAATTTATAAATCAAGTTGAAGACAAAGTAACTTTAAGCTTGAGTGTACACCTAGAACATCCTTAAATGATCTAACTAGAACTCTTTTGGTCGAAAAACTAAGAAGGTCAGAAAATGAAAAGGATACGAGGTTTTCAGATATTAAATTGCATTGGTTTCAAAAATGAAAGCACGAAGACTTTAAAGATAGATTATAAACTTCAGTGACAAAACGTGAAGAAACGATGACAAAAAGTTTGTGAAAGTTTCATCAAATGACGATAAAAAGATGATAAAATAAAATGATTTCTAGAAAAAATTGTCAACTTTATATTACATACCTCTTGTGAAAGAAATTCGAAAGCGCCTATAAAAAATAGATAAAGGAAACTGATATAAAAGATAAAGATCGAAAATCTAAAGAGTATATTAACCAAACCAAATATCTGGTCTCATAATTATATTATTTAATTTGTTTGACCCTATATCAACAATAGAATTTGTTTAATTCAAATAAATGTTATTTGAATCACTCATTCAATGTTAAAAATAGTATCAAATTTAAAATATCAGGGCAAATTTTGGAAAGAATACTACATGTACGTTGAACTTAATCATAAAAGCAATACAATCGACAAATTCTAGATTATTACTTGAATTGCGAATATTTCATGAGATTTAAAGAAATAAAAGCACTTTGAGTCTTCAAGCACGCTGTTATACAGTCCTGTGTATTATATTTAATATTAAGTGTACAACTATTCATATTTTAATGTATATTAAATTTCAACTACCATATATGCAAATGACTTCATATACATTTGTATTAAATTTAATGCAGATTTTCCTAACAGTGTTTGTTTAAATCAATATAAAATATTTGTTTGACCCTACACCAAAGAAAGAATTTGTTTGATTCTAACAAACATTTTTCTGAGTGCAGACTCGATATCCATACAATATTTGTACTTTCTCATCAGTCTTAATGCACTCACGAGAAATTACATTGTATATCTGGGCATGAGAAAGTATTTTAATCGTGCGAGTCTCCGTGTCTGACTTTTTAGCGGAAGCGCATATTTTAAAAGTAAATGCAAACGGGAAAATAAAAGTTCCCTTGTTCATTTCATTGACTTTCGATGCTGTATGTGGTAATCTACTTTTAATTTTTCTGCTTAGAAAGATAGAGGGTGGCAAGTGTTTTGAAATATATGTTCTAAGACCTAATTTCCCAGAGCTAGTTGATAATTTACTAAACGAGAAACTTTGTAAGTATCCGAGTTGAAAAACCGGTTCCTAAAAGTGCGTTCATTGCAAAAAAAAATGCATTAAACTAATCTGGAGAATATATTTATAACAAATGTTGAAAAATAAGGATATTTTTTTACAACTTTGCTATAAATTGAGTGAATATATAAAATGAAGAGGAAAATAAATAACTATTACCAGATTTGTTTAATATTTGTCTAATTTATTACTACTGTTATTGTTATTGTTCGAGCTTAATTTTAAATTTTATTATATTATTTATTTAAAAATTTTTAATTTTAGAATACCACGAAAAATTATTTTTTAGACTAAATATTTTCGCCGGAAATAAAAAAGCTGATATGCTTTTATCAAAGCGTTGACTCCAATTGATTAGAACTCTATCTTTTATAAGCTCTCCTGTAGAGTCCAATTTTATGGCTTCTGCGTTCCAAAATTGGGGTTAATCAACATTTCCTGCAATCCTCGTCTCACAATCTGCTCAATTTCTTTACCTCGATGCAGACAAAATATCAGTTCATTGTCCGCCAAACAGGTATTCGATCACATTATAGACACCCGATTCTCGCTTTCACGTCGAAAATATAGCCTTTTTAGACTTATTATATGTATAAGTCTTAATAAGGTTTTTCCGCTCCGAATTCAAACTAAATACCCATTTTTTATTTCACTAATCGCTACGCCAAAGATATATATATATATATATATATATATATATACCCTGCATATATATATATATATATACAGGGTGTTTTTTTAACTTGAGACAACGAAATATCTCAAAAAATACGCATCCTACGGGAAAAATGTCTGGAATAAAAACTTTTTATTTTCGAGGGCGAAAAAAGATTTGTTGAAATTCACCCCACCCCCACCCCCACAGGAGGCAGGAGTGGGGGTAACTTTGTAATTTCAAATGGCAACCCCAATTTTTTATCACAGATTCAGATTCTCCTTTACGAAATACGTAAGTTTTATTCGGAAAATTTGTTTCGATTCGCGATAGATGGCGCTGCAATTGCGAAAAACGAAATTGTTGACACTACTTTTAGTTCTACCCAGGAATAGCGACGCGGACGTAGTAGTTGTCTATTCCCTTCGGGGTGCTTAATTTCGGTGAGTCCCCTTGCCTCTCACCATCCATCGGGGTGCTTAATTTCGGTGATTCCCCTTGCCTCTCACCACAGGGATGCCTATTTCGAATGATTATTTTACAATAAGTGCTCAAAATGGTGTCCTCGCACTTCGATGCACTTGTTAATCCGAGCTTTGAAAGATTCCACACAACTGCGAATTGTGTCTGGTGATATTTGTGCACAAGCAGACCTGATTCGCTCGATCATGTTATCACGAGTTGTGGGCACTTCTTGATACACGCGATTCTTTAGATAACCCCACAAATAGAAATCCGGCGCCGTAAGATCTGGCGATCTGGCAGGCCAATTTACTGGACCTCCTCTACCGATCCATCGTCCATTGAATTCGCGATTGAGTACTTCCCTCGCGATTGCCGCATAATGTGCTGGACAACCGTCATGTTGAAACCACATGTTGTGTCGCACTTCCAAGCTTAGGTCTTCCAGCAATATTGGAAACTGCATTCGGGAATGGTTTTCGACAGCTTTATCACTTTTACTGTCCCGTTGCCAAAAGTTCAAGCACCCCGATGGATGGTGAGAGGCAAGGGGACTCACCGAAATTAAGCACCCCGAAGGGAATAGACAACTACTACGTCCGCGTTGTTATTCCTGGGTAGAGCTAAAAGTAGTGTCAACAATTTCGTTCTTCGCAATTGCAGCGTCATCTAGCGCGAATCGAAACAAATTTTCCGAATAAAACTTACGTATTTCGTAAAGGAGAATCTGAATCTGTGATAAAAAATTGGGGTTGCCATTTGAAATTACAAAGTTACCCCCACCTCTGCCTCTTGTGAGGGTGGGGGTGGGTAAATTTTAACAAATCTTTTTTCCCCCTCGAAAATAAAAAGTTTTTATTCCAGAAATTTTTTCCGTAGGATGCGTATTTTTTGAGATATTGCGTTGTCTCAAGTTAAAAAAAACACCCTGTATATAGTTAAAAGTTTTTCATAAGGAAAAGCGCAGGATTTCGCCGGGAGCGGGTGCTAATCTGAAAAATTGCACCCCCTCCCAGCGAAATTGCGGTAAAATTTCAGCTGTAACCACGTCTCGCGACCGTGAGATAGGTGATTACAGTCTGCGATGAAATCAATACGATGATCCGGCAAAAGTTTCGTGCACCCTGAGGACACGGAGCGACCCAAGGACGACAGCCTTCTGCATTTTCCCCGAAAGTGTCTCAGCATTTTGTTGACATACAGGGACTGCTATCATCGCACTCCAGCAGTCCGTCATTGAGTCGATCTGACCACTTAAAAGTAACAAGATTCCGGCGGTCAATCGCATTGACTCCGTCTTGATTGGCTCCCCTAACTCTAGGGTAGTCGGCATTGTTGTCCGACCCGTTGTCGGGAGCTCTGCGCGTTCGATTGTTTTGAACCGCAGTTACTACAACTATGTTTGGTGTTGTCATTGTTGTTCCCACGAGCAGCTAGTGAAAGGGTTCGTCCATCCTTGTGGAGCCCCGCGTGCAAGGATAAGGCTGATACTCTAGAGAGGTCGCCCCGTATCTCAGGTCACCGTTTGAGACACCTCACCCAGGTGTCATTCAGCTTTCGGCACGGTTTTAAGGCCTTCGCTTAGGGGTTATTCCTTCGGGACCATCCCTGGACAATTGTCCGCGACTGCTTATTCATTATTGTAACCATATTCAGCAGAAACCCTTGTTACAGGGACCCTCTATCCGCAACCCGAGGACGCGTTCGGTAGCTTTGTCATAGGCCCTTCGGTTTGATTCATATATGTATGTATGCATGTATGTATGTATGTATTAATATTTGCGCATAAAAGAATAAATAAGTTATTAACAAAATGAAAATGGAATTATTCACTTTTGATTCAGCAAATTCATATTTCAGTCATTAATCATGTTCCAATCATATAAATTTACAATTTCTTACACACATATGCAATCAAAAGATAATTTTATTCAAGATTACTATAATTGCAATTTGAAAAATAAAATTGTAAGGATTTATTATACAAGATTACTATAATTTCAATTTAAAAAATAAAATTGTAAGGATTTATAAAATTATATATTGTAAGAGAAACATTGAAAAGTATTTATGCATTTGCATTGATAATCGAATTACACTCCGCGCTCCCTTATACGACATTCCCTTATACGACCGCTCCATTATACGTTCAGTTGCCGCTCCCCTATACGACGGGAAATTCGTTCTCCTTCATCCCCACACCTCCGCTCAAAGTTCGCGCGGGAAGCAAATAGTCTCGCGCGTATATATGAATACAATATTTTCGTATAGTGCTTTTAAGATTACCTAGTTATGAGTTTTGAATTGGAACACTTTTATTACGAATTTTTATAAGGGGTTATCTTAAAAATGTCATGAACCTAAAATGCTACAAAATTTGACAATCTGACAATGTTTACATTCGCAAACAAAGCTATATTCATGGAGCTATGGAGCCAGCTCTAACTGACACAGGATTCACGCGTATGCGCACGACCCCGTGAGCTTGTTGGTGGAAGGGGTTAGACGGGTTCCCCTTGCGCCGTCGTATAAGGGAATGTTTTTGGTCCCGAGCTCGTCGTATAAGGGAGCGTGGAGTGTAATGATATTCCAAACATACAGAAACAATCGTTACACTGTAAAAAATTAAAAAATGGTACCACTTAGAATGGTAAAATCACCAACAAAAAATTGGTGCAATTTTACTACTTTGATTATGGGATGAATACCACTTGCATGTCAGAAGTGCCAACCAATCTTGTAACTTTACCACTTTTAGACTGACACTATAGCAAGGCGTTGTAGAAATACAGTTTCTGCTTGTGAATCTGTGACTTTCAGAGTAGGTAATAAATGGACCTACTTTCAGAGTGTTGATTTTGTTGACGCTGGTAAAATTACAGAAATTCTTAAAAATTCCTTTTTCCAACGTAATCTTACGTCTTGAAATTTGTGAATTGATAACGCGGGGAACTTGCACAGCTCTTAACGTAGTATAATTACAAGTAATTGTAAAGTTCTAAAGTTGCCCCTTCTGCCTCATGTCAAAGATATTTTGCTCATGTTCAAAGAACTCTGAAGAACTCGGAGCAACTCAGATTCTCAAGAGTCGACTTCGACAATTATTATTGTGTTTTGGCTGTGGTATTTTGTGTACGTCGTTTTTCAACGACAAAACTTGTATGGAAAAAGACGAATTATTCACATTTTGTATGTAGATGCTAAAGTTACCATGTTGAATAAGAACAAGAATATTTCAGGTTAGAATAGTATCCCCTACAAATTCATAACGCATTGTAATTTTACAGAATCTGTCTGGAAACTTAACAACCTAAGAATTGAAATCCAAATGAAAATTGAATATTCTTTAATGTCAGTGAAAAAGTTACTTTGGGAGTAGGTAATAATCGGACCTACTCTGAAAGTGGTAAAATTACCAGAAATTTTTTTTACAGTGTATCTCAATTGAAAAAAAAATTGATTCATCCACTCAGAGAAAAAGTTGCTTTGAAACAAAAGCATCGTCCTATTGCCTGTTTTGTTTTGAACCACGTGAATATACTTTTTACAAAAATATAATTATTTGGCTACAAGTGAAGTTAGTCCTATGAGGATAATTTTTGTTGCAAAAGGATTCCTTAATTCCTGTTGAGACAAATGAAAATCCTCTCAGCCTTAAATTTGACAGGACATTCCAATTACGTCAAAAAACATCCTTTTGTTACAAAAGGAAATTTCTCTGAGTGTCACGCTTTGTTCGCTTATTCCGCAAATGTTGTAATTTTTGTTTGCGACAAAATTTAAAAATAAAATAAATTGTGAAAAAAAATTGCAGAACAATTTAGGTTCTTTTGGAATACAATTTTATTGTAGTAAAGGGACTCTGAGGCTGTTTCTACGCTAAGAATAAAATTATACTGCCGTATCATGCGTCATATCATAAGGAGTATTGAGTAATATCTTCTTATTGCATAAACTGCTTACTACAAAATAAAAAACACGAGGGCTAGAAAAAATTCAGTAAATTGCATAGTTATAGTACTAGCGCGTAGATCATTTTGCATAATTCAAAAGATGGCAGGATGCTGTATTCGTATACAATGGAAAGTGACTAATAAGACATTGTCTGAGTGAAAATCTTCGGTTTATTATTAGCATTTTTTCTCAACTAAACGAATTGGAATATTGCCTGAATATTTCCCTAGCGAAAGTTTTGAATAGGAATTAATTCTAAATCAATCCCGCGGATCACAGCAGTTTAGTAGTTAAATTTTAGGTAAGAAGGGGGATTTTGTTTTAAAAAAGGTGATCAAAAGGAAATTTCATTTATTATTACAAAATTTGTACATCATAAGGGTATCTCGTAAATATTGAACGAAACAGCCTTCTAACAGTAGCGCATTTTCTTTAGCAAAGTTGTCTATAGTCATTTTTGTGTTTCAACATTTTTTTTAGCTATCTTTAACAAGTCTGTTAAATTATTCAGCACTTTTTACTGAAAAAAGACACCAAGAAAAAATTCAAGAGAATCAAAGATTGAAAAATAGATAAAGAACAGAACTGAAAAATTCTCACGTTTGAATTATTTTACATGTATTTTTATCAGTATTTCATGAAAATCAACCTATGTAAGCACCTCTAAGAAACCTTATTATTTTCTTGAAAAAAATTGTTTAAACAAATAAAATGTTACAAGCGTTTTGTTAACTTTTTGCAACAATTTCAAAACTTACGCAAATATATTTTCTATGGTACAAACTGTAGCAACAAAAGTGTCTTCTCTAAACTTTCAAAGTGACAAAACAATATTGTATGGGAGCATTCATTAAGGCAGGGTTCTACTTTCTCTGCGAGAAATAAATGCGATTTTTTCAGGATTTTCAACACTGGAATCTGTACATTTAGGCACAAAACACCAGTCTTAGCACTTATTAATCCCATTTTTTAAAGAAAGAACATGACTTTCCAGCTTGAATAGAAATTATTGAAAGCCACAGGAATACAAGTTTGAAAAAGGTATGCATTTTTATTTTTTAAATTATAATTCGCATAATTCGAAAAAAACTGTTTTTCAATTATACTCGTACAGGGTGTCCACCAGTTCCCTTTTCCTCTTTTCCCTGTCTCTTACTCGTTTTCCCTGTCTCTTTTAAAACCCATTTTTCGCAATGTTAATGGTAAATCGAGATATTTTGAGTGATGAAAACAAAATTTCGGTTATTATTTTAGGAAGGAAAGGCATTTGGAGGAATAATAGTACAGAACAGAGATTTAAAAATTTTTAATCATACAATCTTTGGTTTCTCATTCAGTCAAATCAAAGCTATTTTAGGTGGGTAAAAATTTTAAGAATCTTATTTCTTCTTTGGTTTCTTGATCTTTGATTCATCTTGGTTTCTTTTTGAACCAAGAGCTTGGAGCTTATTTATGTTCTAAAAATTATTGTTGCAGGCTGAAGATGGAGCTAAGAAACAACTCTAAGCGCAACGGTTGTCGATTTTCCCTGTGTTTTCCCTGTGACTTCCTCATAACGAAAATCCCTGTGTTATCCCTGTTTGCCCAGAAAGTGGGCACCCTATCGTATAATTAGTGACTCAAAATTCAACTATTTGGTTGAAAATTAATCTGTTTCAGTTGAGGTTTCAACTACTTTATTGATGATTCAAGAATTTGGTATTTTTGGATGAAATCAACTGTTTTTGATTAAAAATGGAAATCTTTTATCTTGTTTGTTGAAGATTCAACTATTTGGTTAAAAATTAATCGATTTTGCTGATAATGGCCCGTGAAACTTGTCACCACTATGAAGATTTCTTTAATTTGTAACTGCAGAATTGATTTATCTCGCGCGGGTTTAGTTTCTCAACGCCCCTCAAATCTACAAAATTATAGCAAATCAAAACATTATCAAAATGAATCTCTTTCAAATCGTCTTGCTTTCTAATGTTTCGAAATGATTCTTAAAAAATGGATCGAAAGCGTGTAAAAAATTGAGGAAAAGGGATAATTGTGTCAAAATTCTCGATTTCAGGTGATTTACGAAATCTTTCAAATTTAAGGGGAAAGGGGGCGGAAAGAGGCGCGGCCATTCAATCATAATTGCGATATTGTCGTTTAGGTGGACTTTTCAATTGTCAGGTACAAGAGAATAACCCTAACTTGCAAAGTCACTTACGTTTTTTTTATCTTAAACGGCAGAATTCGTCGATTAAAATCAAGAATATATCAATGAAATGCAATTAGGTTATGATGAAAAACTTTCTTTTTAATTCGCTCAATTGAGAGTTGATTGATGCCTATCCTTGCAGAGGAGTCACCTGGAAACGAACGCTCATGAACTTCGACGTGGACGGAATTAAGAAATGCATGAGCCTGACCTTGAGGAGGCCTTGAAAGTGGATTTTTAAATGGCACGCAACAGAATACTTATGAAACCTTCCAGTCATCAGCTCGTCTCTTAAATCTGAAATCGATTGACTGTCACAATTTCTAGACCAGGATGACCAGCAATGGTAATTTTGAAAGTCACAATCAAGTCTTCACTACTGCATTATTCGACAACAGAGAATGTGCATGAGGTGTGCCATTTCTGCTTTCTTGAGGTGTAGAACGAGCTGAGATTAAGTCGTCGTACCCACGCGATCTATTTTCGAGACGTCGAGCTTCCATTGGCCTCCCACTTGTCGCCTTTCTCACTCTTTATCTCATTTTTGCTCTTTCTCTCTCTGTTCACCTCATTGTACAAATGTACAAATGTACCAATGTACCCATGGTACCGCGACACAGCCGTCCGTCCACCCACGTGGGTAACGATGCGCTTAATTTCGAGTCTCGACTCTTACTCACGCTGGCGACGATCAAGTTAAGTGACAGCAAAAACAAAACTTCAGCTTATAATTTTTCAAAACTTTCCTCGAACATTATTTTTCTCCAGGCTTCCAAAATTAGATGACTTGAACTCGTTTCTACTTGAGTCAGTACTTTAATCTGTTTTACGACCTTTTTGCTTCATTTCGGAGACGATCTCCTTCAGAGATTTGATTTACTTTCCTTCCTCGTGCTTCGAAGTTGGCAAACTTTCTACCATCTTTTAAAATGTTTTAAACTTCGACAAATTAAACTTTAATGCTCAAATATCTCAAAACACGTGGAAATCAATTTCGCAGGGCAGCCACAAAACTTACTTTTCAAAATTCCGTGACTTTTCCCTGACAATTAATATTTCATGACCAGAATTATAATCGTGTTAGATTTTCAGACTTCATCGCCCAAAATGCTCTGAAACCAGAGGAAGTAGGGTCATTTTTCATGCAAAATGGAGAATAAAATTAATGTAGATACGAAAATCCTTTTAATTCCTAAGATTTCAAGCTTTTTCAACAAAATAGTCAATTTCTCAACCATAAAAGATTTTGTAACAAAAGTGATGAATTTTCCAAACAAAAAGATGGACTTTCAACAAAAAAGTAAAATTTTCAAGCTGAAGGGTCGAATTTTTTAGAAAACAGAAGACGACGAATTCTTAAAAAAACAGTAAATTTTCGAAAAAAAAGTTAAATTTAAACCAAATTGTTGAATTTTACAACCAAATAGTTAAATTTTGCAAATCAAAAAGACGCATTTTTTACAAGAAATATGAACTTTTAACTACAAAAGATCACTTTTCTACCATAAAAATCAATTTTCTATCCAAAAGGAAAATTTTTCAAGGAAAATGTTAAATTTCAATCAAGAAAGATAAATTTTCAACCAAATAGTTGAATATTCAAGAAAAAATATAATTTTTAACCAACAGTTGAATTTACAACCAAACTTTCAAGCGAAAGATACAATAAAAAATATTAAATTTCAACCGAAAACAGTTCAATAGATAAATTTTTAAGCCAAAACAAAACAATTGAATTTTCGTCTAAAAGAGATGAATTTGACAAAATAGTTTAATTTTCAATAAAATAATTAAATTTTTAACATAATAGTTGGGCTTTTGAATAAACAACTGTATTTCTAACCTTCCCAAGCAGACGAATATTCAACAAAACTGTTGAATTTGCAACTTAAGAAGAATAAATTTTAAGCAAAAATGGAAGTTAAATTTTTAGATAAAAACATTGATATTATTTTTTTTTAATTTCAAAAAAATGGGTACATTTTCAACCGAAGAGATGAATTTTCGACTAAAATTATTAATCGTCAGCAAAAGACGGAATTTTTTAAAACAAAATATGTAATTAGCTTTTAACCAAAAATAGTCGAATTTTCTTATTGGGTTCTATATTAATTCAATTCACATTTAAAGGAAAAAAAACGAGACAGGTCTGCATGTTTTGATATGGAACTTTTGTGTGAATGGAATGAAATAATGTTTTATTTTATTATTCTTGACAGTTACTCAAAGAGCTTCTTACAGAAATTCCCTTTATTTTCTATGGCTATATCTCCTGATTTTCAGGTTCTCCCTGACCTGCGCCAGCCTGATTTTCTTAATGAAAAGTGTATCTTTCAGACATCCAGAATAATTTTATAATTCTCTGAAATATTTTCAAGTTAAAAGTACGACCTCTTAACTGTTTTATTTTTGGACTCATAACAAAATTCCCTAATTTTTTGTGCTTTTATCCATTCATTAAAAAAATGACACTATTTCTGAATTTTTTCTGAATTAATAATCTAAACAGTTAATTGAATTTTCCAACACTGACATTCTCGGAGTAATGTTTTACAAGTGGATACAGTAAAACACTAAACTAGACTCAAGTTCTTGAAAACTAACGTATCAACCTGATCCCCGTTAAGCGTGATTCTAGTTTATAAAAACCCTCGAGGCCGGAGTTTCTCAGCCTTGTCTACACCATACGAATCTAGAATTTTAATTGTTTTCAGCTACGCTTTCAATATCGTCAAAAAATGTTTCGAAGTCCTCAAGCTTGTTAGAAATAATTTATTAAATAATACAAGTGATTGTTAATAAGGAATTAATATCTTCCTTATTACGCTAATCTTCCGTTCTACGGAAAATGGCAGTAACTGCAAAAAAACGAAAAACGAGTATTTATTTCAACTCACTGAAATCATTGAATAGAGATCTATCGATCTGTTGGAATCATTTATTGAAATTTATAATATTGTTCAAATAATATATTGCATCATCAGCTTAAAAGAAAGAAAGTGTACGTCTCGACAATTTTTTCTACGGAAAATCTGCGAAAAATTGTGAGTAACTACAAAATCTGGGTATCCAATTGCCTTCTTCCGTAGATGTAGCCGAGTCTCCCGGCATCGAGTTACATAAAAAATGCAGCAACTACCATCAAAACCCATTATAATTTCACTTACCCAGGTGCGAATTGTCGGTCGGGCCATGGTTGGCCCAACCTTTGTAAGGTCGGCCCAACTTTGTGAGTCAATGGTCGGGCCAACCAGCGTAATGATAACGCATGCCGTCCCTATTTTACACAGTTGGGCCAACAATAGTTGCCATGGTTGAGCCAACCGCGGAATGCAAGGTTGGCTTACCATTGGTTTTTAAAGTTGGCCCAACATTGGGAGGAAGCGTTGGTTAACCAATTTTTTTTCTGCGAATTGATCGACGGTCCACGGTCGGGCCAACTATTATGATGATGTCGGCCCAACCTTGGACAACAACGTGGGGCCAACTTAGATTTTTGAAGGTTCGTACTAAATTGGTGGAAATACACAAAATAAGTATTCAAAAAATAAATAATAATTGATGGCGAGTATTTTGACTGTCAATGCTAATGGTCCTGCTTAGAATGAATACATATATTACAGTTTTAAACATAATATTACAAATAAAATTTCTAACCCTACGGGGTTTCGAACTTACATCTATACCTGAATCTATCGCCTGGCAGTCGGGAGTCTTACCCATTACTCTATACCTAAAGAATTGAAAGTCAACGAAAAAACCATCCTCATAAGGCACAGATCAAAGCAGTTGAAAAGAAACAATTTTTTAACTCTTTTTTCTCATTAATTTTTTTAATATTATGCGACATCATGTATATGTGAAATAAATTAATTGTTAACGGAAATATAAATGAAATAATTTTTAAATAAATAATTTTAACCGATAAAAACACAATTTTTTTTAACATTTTTGTTTTAATTTTTTTTAACAAATTTTTTGTTTTAAACATTTTTCTTCAAACAGTTTTTGTTAAAAAATTTCTTATGACAATTTTTTTTTAAATAATTTTTTTCAAACATTTTTTATACAATTTTTTTCGAACATTTTTTTTTTGGCGCCCAATTTGACTTATTTTTCTTCGTGTAATATTTTGTTTTTTCGCGTTTTAGGCCATTTCACAACTTTTGATAATGACATAAAATGTCATTTTTAATGAGCATTTGAAATTTGCATCGACGGAACTTAGAAATTTTATCACGGAATTGTCGGTCGGGCCATGGTTGGCCTAATCTTTGCAAGTTCGGCCCAACATAGCGCATGCCGTCCCTATTTTACACAGTTGGGCCAACAATAGTTGTCATGGTTGAGCCAACCGCGGAATACAAGGTTGGCATACCATTGGTTTTCAAAGTTGACCCAACATTGGGAGGAATCGTTAGCTAACCAACGCTTCTTCTGCGAATTAGTCGAAGGTCCACGGTCGGGCCAACTATTAGAATGATGTCGGCCCAACCTTGGACAACAATGTTGGGCCAACTTTGATTTTTCAAGGTTCGTACCGCAGAGCCGGCCGACCGTAGTTTTATGGTTATTTTAAGCCAATTTGCGAAAGCTCAAAGGACCGTCGACCCAACCTTGGGCCAGAGTTGGACCGACGGTCGGCAAAAGTGAGGTTACTTGCTGTGGATAATATTACGCCGATGGTCAGGCCAACTATCGCCCACAGTCAGGCCGACCGTAGTGTTATGGTTATTTTGAGCCAATTTTCCAAAGCCCAAACGACCGTCGACCCAACCTTGGGCCAGAGAAGTGAGGTTACTTGCAGTGGATAATATTACACCGATGGTCGGGTCAACTATCGCCCATAGTCAGGCCGACCGTAGTGTTCTGGTTATTTGGAGCCAATTTGCCAAAGCCCAAACGACCGTCGACCCAACCTTGGGCCAGAGTTGGACTGACGGTCGGCAAAAGTAAGGTTACTTGCAGTGGATAATATTAACCGATGGTCGGGCCAACTATCGCCCAGAGTCAGGCCGACCGCAGTGTTATGGTTATTTTGAGCCAATTAACCAAAGTCCAAACGACCGTCGACCCTACCTTGGGCCACAGTTGGGCCGACGGTCGGGTAAATTTTGGAAGCCATTGTTGGCTTCTAACGTTGGCCCAACTAAGGTGGATTCGAACTGCTATAGTTGGGCCAACCTTGGTCAGCAAAATTCGGTTGCCAAAGCCGGCCCGACCTTGGGCCGACCGTCAACTCTGGTTGCCAACCCAAATTCGCACCTGGGTAGTGCCTTTTTCCGTGTGGAAACGCTTTGAAATTTTGGCATCATCTGCATTTTTACACATTAATTAACAATTTTTGTAAATTATTTTTTTATAAATGAGTCGATCGAACGAAAATTACTCTATAATTGTCGAAAAAATATTCAAATATTTGTTAAATTAGGCGGAATAAGAAAATCCAGATTCAAACGCTTTCGTTGATTTTCTCCGTTCGCGGATTTCGTAGTGTACTACCTTTTTCCATAGAACGGCAGTAATATTCCCCAGAATATTACGAAGGTTGCTGAGTTAACTGAATACGATATGATTCTCCTGAAAATTGACTGATGCACCTAAACGAAATTTTGGCACGTCTTAGGGGGCCCAAGTGCCAAGAATGCGACCTCTGAGACCGGCGACCCCACCTTTGCGATCACCAGTTGATTCGTTGACAAAAAAAAAACACACGAGCATTGATCTCAACAATCACTGACCAGAATTCAGGGACCTCTAGAAGTTTCTCAAACAATCATGAATAAAGGGAAAAATTACTCTAGAATGCAAAAATGAATTAAAAATAAGAAGTTCATTTTGTGTTTAAAGAAATTTAAAATTAAACTTCTTTCTATTTCAAGCCTTAATTCTTCATTCCGAAAGTTAGTAAATTGCAATCCAAAGATAAAAACCGTTATTCCATTCGTAATAATTCAACAAAATATCTTTACAATAATAAATAAATCTAATAGATTTTTAGAAAGAGGAGCATGTTTTAACCATTTAACTGACCTTCTATAAAGATAGAGACGACGAGAAATACATAATTAAAAGTTCAGAGAGAGGCCGGGTAAGGGATACGGAATTTCGGTCTGATCCAATTTTAGTGCAAGGTCGTTCAATTATAAGTTCATTGACGTTTAAACCAATTAAACGTCTTCAGTTATAAAATAATTCTTTTTTTTTAACTTACTCCAACACCTTCAAATCCTTTTAAGTCCCAGAAGCTGGAATTACAACATTTTCATATCGATATGCGCAGTATGCCATAATTTAGTGCTTATTTAGTGCTAATGTATGCTGCAGAAAAAAAATTTGGTGCCCGGTAATTTTGGCCAACAACATGTAGCAGTGCCAGCTTTAGCTGAAGCCACAACTCCGGTATGTGAAACTCGGAAACTATTAGTGATATCAAATTCTCCTTTGCGCAGGAATTTAGTTCTAATTAAGTGCTCTGGATTTGTGCTATGTCCAAAATCCGGGCACTTTTTTTACCAAAAACGTGCAGTAATGCTAGCTTCAGGTGACTCTGGTATACAAAACTCGGAAACTATAAGTGGCATTAAATCCCCCTTTGTGCAGGAATTTATTGCTAATTAATGCCGCAAAAATTAAATTTTGTGTCCGGACATTTTGGTCGAAGACATGTAACAGTGCTGGTTTCAGGTGACTCTGGTATGCGAAACTTGGAAACTATTAGTGACATCAAATTCTCTTTTGTGCAGGAATTTAGTGCTTATTTAGTGCTAATTAATGCCGCAAAAATCAAATATTATGCCCGGAAGTTTTGATCAAAAACATGTAGTAGTACTGGCTTCCGGTGACTCTGTTGCATGAAACTAGGAAACTATTAGTGGTATCAAATTCTTTTTTGTGCAAGAATTTAGTTCTAATTAAGTGCCAGTTTGTGCATGAATCTTTTCAAATTACAGATCAAACCATTAATATCTGTAATTTGGTGATTGTGTCTAGCATTCTGTTCTAATTGAAAATGTTTGCTGTAAAGCATTTCATTGTACCTAGCTTGTGTCGTTTTTCCATAAATTTCCTTCTCAACATTTTTCGTATCTCGTATAGTTTTGCTCAAAAATGGAATTGTATATTCCTTAAAATGCATTTCTGGCGGATAAAACCGAAACCGTGGGCCAAAATTGACTTTTTAATGAACTCGTCCTGTCCTTTTCCATTTAGACATTTAAAAAGTATGCTTAAGCGCAGTCCACTCATATTATTCCTTCGAAAGTAATAGTGCTTAATTTAAACCGTCTGTTGCGTTGTGTATTCTCTCGCTGAACAGAGCATACATGTTTTTGACAAAAATGACAGGGCACAAAATTTAATTTTTGCGGAATACATATATTAGCACTAAATAAGCACTAAATTACTGCACAAAAGAAAATTTAATACCACTAATAGTTCCCTAGTTTCACATACCGGAGTCACCTGAAGCTAGCATTACTACACGTTTTTGGAAAAAAAAGTGCCCGGATTTTGGGCATAGCACAAATCCAGAGCACTTAATGAGCACTACACTCTTGCGCAAAGGAGAACTTGATATCACTAATATTTTCCGATTTTCGCATACCGGAGTTGTGGCTTCAGCTGAAGCTGGCACTACTACATGTTTTTGACCAAAATTACCGGGCACAACATTTTTGTTCTGCAGCATAAATTAGCACTAAATAAGCACTAAATTACGGCAAAGTGCCCATATCGATATGACAATGTTGTGGTTCCAGCTTCCTGGACCTCTCCTTTTTACTGTCAGAAAGCAATTTCTTTCTGTTCCAATCAAATTGATCAATACAAACAGCCCAAGCGGTCCACTGAAGATATTGAAAATTTTGCTTGAATCGTTACAAAAGCATGACATTTGGTTTGATTCTAATTCCTTTTAGCATTGGAAAACTTCCAAGGCCAGGTGAATTTTTTTTTTAATTTCAACAATGGTTCTATTTTTTAAATGCTGCATTTTTAAAACTAATATTAAGATGATTTCAGTTTTCTTTTTTGATTCTAATGAGGAAAAAAATAATTATAATAGAAATGAGAATAACCATAGTGTCCTTTCTGAACATAGAATCAAACGTGGACATGACCTTAATTTGGATGGTGTAAAAGTTCTATATGATGAAAGAAATCAAAGAAAGAGGGAATTCATACAGATGTTGTATGGGGCAAAATACCTGAATCGTTCCCACATAAAATTTTTTTTCTTGAGTTCAAAATTGGCTAAGTCATAGTCCTAGTGGACCTACATTCGAACATGAAACCATGTTCCCAAATATTTTGTTGTTCTCAAGATACAGGGGTTCAAAATTTTTACTTTTGCATGTACATTACTACCTTCAAGTTCGTGTAACTTCTCTTAAACGAATCCGATGGAAGTTTTATCACAGAGCTTTGTAAAGCTTCCATAACGTACTCAGAGCCTACTATAATAAATATTAAAATGTATAAGAAAACCATTTTTTCTAAAAATCAAAATTCTTTTCGTAAAATAGGTGCACTTGAAATTTTTTCCTTTTTAAAAAATTAGTTGTTTTTATCTTCTTTTTAATCGTGTAGAAGAAAGAGTGGAATGGAAACATTGTACTGGTCTCTCATTTATAATGTGCCTTGAACCTTATATATAGTTATACATTTAGAGCCTATTATAGACCGAATACGTTTCAAATCAGACAGGGTTCTGCACTTGAAATCGCAGAATCTCTCGGGGACGAAATATGTTGCTTTCTAGAGGAAATTAAGCGATACGAATTTTTCCGATTTGCGAAAACAACATTTCTAAATTAGGCGTGTTTTTTTTTGTGCTTTGTTTTCAAAAAAACTCAAAATTTTTGCTTTAAACGTCTAAACTTTTGACCTAATTGAGATTTTTTTTATTCTAATAGCGTACATCGTATTCTTTCAAAATACGCCGGAAAATTGAAAAAGGGTTTAAAATCAACAAAATGGCAGCGGTTTTTCTGGAAAAATTAAAAATCGATTTTCTCAAAGAAACACACCTTTAAATTTTTTGCAAATTTTTAACTTGTACTTTGACAATGAAGATAATCTGTAAGTTTGGTGCTTGCTAAATAACTTTTGTAGCCAAGAGAATTCTTTTTTCTTACAATCGAGTTTTCTACTTTTTCTTCGAAACAATGACAGATATGTACGAATATCTGTCTATGAAAAATATCTATGAAAAATGTCTCTTGTTCTTTTGCGGTATCTTCCATAGTTTACGCGAAAAATTCAAAAATTACATTTTTGGGAGAAAAAAATTCTCCCGGCCTCAAAAACAGTTTAGCTAGCGTGATGCTGATTTCCTCTAGAAAACAACATATTTCGTCCCCGAGAGATTCTGCGATTTTAAGTGTAGAACCCTGCCTGACTTGAAATGGATTCGGTCTATAATAATTTGAAAACATTGTTCTAACATCAAAATAAAACTTGATTTTTTGAAAAAAGTACAATTTGAACAATCTTTTTTTCTTTCTTGAAAAATAGCTTTTTATCCTATTCTAAATTATGTAGAAGAAAAAGCGGCATGGAAACATTGAATTGGTTAAATTGGACCTCGGAAGTTGAATGTGGTACCCTCGATTATGAAACTGCCAATTTGACCAATATGTTTCCGTCCCACTTTTTCTTCTAGATAAGTTGAAAGAGGATAAAATAGCTTTCGCAAAAACAGAAAAAAGAATGTTTGAAAGTGCACTTTTTAAAAAAAAAATCCATTTTTATTTTGATGTTCAGAACAAATTTGTTTTTCAAAAAATGGTATAAAATTATTAAAATAAGCTCTACACTTATATTTACATATAAGTTTTAGACACATTAGGCATGAAAGTATTGATGATATCCGGGCGCTGATTGAGTTGAATATGATACCCTGGAGTGTAAAACTGCCCATTTGACCCATACAACATTTCCATCCTACTTTTTTTCTGCATGATTTAAAAGAAGATAAACACAGCTATTTTTTTTAACAGAATTTTTTTCTAGGGCACTTTTTTCAAAAATTCAATTTTGATTTTCAAACAATAAAATGTTTTTCAAAAATGTTGTTAGAACGATTCTAATAGGCTTCAATTACCTTAAAAAATACTTTCCAAAACACTATAATAAAAATCCAATTGGGTTCGCCTAAGAACGAAAGTTTAGCGAACGAATGTACACGGAGAAGCTCTGGCAAGAGCGGTTAGTGTTAAAAAAAAATTTTTTCATAGCACTAGCCACAGTTGCCAACACACTGCCCGCTCGTGAATTCACGCAATAGCCGCTCGTGTGAATTCACGAGCGAATAGTGTGTTGGCAACTGTGGCTAGTGCTATGCAAAAAATAATTATTTTAACACTAACCGCTCGTGCCAGAGCTTCTCCGTGTAGCTTCACTACAAATATGACACGGCCAAGTTTGAACCTGATGAAAAAATGTCTAGGTGGGAACGGTACACGTATTTTGCCCCGTAATAGAGAGGGTAATAATGCAATTAATTAATTTGTTTTATTAAATTTTTACAAGAGTATTGTCTCGGAATTTGTGGGTCTTGTTGTTTAAACAAAATAAAAAGTAAAAAAATCCCTAGGAGGGAACAGTACACATATTTTGGCCCGCAATAGAGAGGACAATAATGCAATTAATTGGTTTTATTACATTTTTATAAGAAAGAGTATTGTCTCGGAACTTTTGGGTCTTGTTGTTAAAAAAATAAATAAAAAGAATGTACAACGATTTCCTAGAAATTATTGAAAATCAACAAAATTCCTTGTTGATGAGGTCTAAATTGATCTCGAAACATTTTGGTCCCCAATAGTATCAAAAAGACAGAGAAAGAATAAGGAAGAGAGTGATAGGTTGGTTTGGATGACTCTTTCCTTTTTCCCTCTATTTTCCTTTATTATATACACTGGAACCAGGAATTAGAAACTTCATATTTACGATATTCCTAGAACTGATTGCACCGCAGTTTCGTGGTGAGAGAGGAGCCACGGGGACGAGAGGGGCTTGCTCAGCCACGCATTACGATACCCAACACGAATATAAAATTTAACAAATTTGTGTTACGTAAAAAAAACTGTAATTTTTGAACATTTTGCACAGATAAAATCATAAAAGATTAAAGTGTCTATTTCTATTTTTCTTATCACTAAACAAGGCATTTTGCTTCGTTTAAAACTAAAACCATTTATCGTGTGAAGATTAATGACTTGGAAACATACACATGACGTTACGACAAGATGGTAGTACACGGCGCGAAAACGAAGGCCACTTCAAAACGGTTAAGAGTTCTTCTTAGTTATTACATTCTCATCTAGAGAAGGTATTAGATTTGTGTAAAATTTGACCCCCCCGGTTTTTGTCAAATGTCCACGTTTTGAGACCCCCTGAATCCAAAAAACAGGTTTTTACGAATGTGTATGTCTGTCTGTGTGTATGTGTGTATGTGGGTGGTGATGTATGTAGATTTTTAGTCTATTAGCACGATAACTTTCGAAAGAATTGACAGATTGGTTTGGGCTTTGGTATACTCTTCAAGTATCCTAAAATGAAGGTCAAGTTCGTTAGCCAGCTATTTTTGATAAAAATTCAAAAAGTGAGACCATTTTGAAAATTTTTGAGACCATTTTTTTCCAAAATTTGAAAATTATATTTGCAGCTGTTCATAGTACTCGGAAATTCGAACAATTTTTTCGTATAACATTTTTCAATAAAATGAAAATTTTCAGAATTACAGCATTTTCAAAATCCACAAAAAAATTTAAAAAATTAACATTTTCAGTCGAAAAACGCACGATACGAAAAAAAGTCAAGAGAAGAAAAATGTTTCTTTTTGCACGCCCTGCAAGATTATCATAACAACTTTTTGAATTTTCTTCAAAAATCGAAAATTCACATTTTTATTGCACAAAAAATAATTAAAAATCCAAAAATTCAATTTTACGGCCAAACTATGCAAGATACGACAAATCATGATTCAACAAAATTTGTGCATAAAAAAAAGATCTACAAATTTGTTATTGGTCAATTTTTGATAGGATGTGTAGTTTTTGCTCTATTCGTAAAAAAGTTCATTAACAGTGAAAAAATCAGCCCGATAAATGGGCACTTTCTCATCAAAACGTTGCCTATTTCATTTATTTTTCATCTCGTGTGTGTTTTTCCACGATATTTCATTGTTTTTATGTTCTCAATACTATTTCTAACGAGTAAAACAATAAAATAATTACATATCATTAATGCTCATGATACTTGAAAATATGTATTTTTACATTCTCATCTAGAGAAGGTATTAGATTTGTGTGAAATTTGACCCCTCCCCCGGTTTTTGTCAAATGTCCACGTTTTGAGACCCCCTGAGTCAGAAAAAATGGTTTTTACAAATATGTCTGTCTGTCTGTAGTCTGGCGACACGATGACTTTCGAAGGAATTTTTTTATTCAAATTTCCTTCTGCACCCAGGTTTGTGGTCCGAAAATACAGATCAAGTTCGTTAGCCAGCCATTTTGGATAAAAATTCAAAAAGTGAGAGCATTTTGAAAGATTTTCAGACCATTTTTTCTCAAACTTTGAAAATTATATGTACGGCCGCTCATAGAAATCGAAAATTCAAACAATTTATTCCAATGACATTTTCCGATAAAATGAAAATTTTTCAGAGTTACAGCATTTGCAAAATCCAAAATAAGAAACGAAAATTAACATATTCAGTCGAAAAACGCACGATACGAAAAAAAGTCAAGAGAAGAAAAATGTTTCTTTTTGCACGTCCTACAAGATTATCTTAACGGCTTTTTGAATTTTCTCGAAAAATCGAAAATTCACATTTTTATTGCACAAAAAGTAATTAAAAATCCAAAAATGCAATTTTACGGCCAAACTATGCATGATAGGACGAATGATGATTTAACAAAGTTTGTGTGTAAGAAAAAGATCTACAAATTTGTTATTGAACACTTTTTGATAGGATGTGCAGTTTTTGTTTTATTCGTAAGAAATTACATTGACAGTGAAAAAATCAGCCCGATAAGTGGGCACATTCTCATCAAAACTTTGCTTATTCCATTTCTTTTTTATCTCGTGTGTTTTTTCACAATATTTCATTGTTTTTATGTTTTCAATACTATTTCTAACCATTAAAACAATAAAAAAATCATCATTAATGCTCATGGTACTTGAAAATTTGTATTTTTACATTCTGATCTAGAGAAGGTATTAGATTTGTATAAAATTTAACACCCCCCCGGTTTTTGTCAAATGTCGATTTTTCAATAATCATTTAAAAATGTATCATATATCTGTTCCAAAAACAACTTAGATACTTTTTTTCGCCCCTTTTCAGATAGTTGGAGAAATCTTTCTGATTGTATGATTAATTAGAAAGATACAGAAATGTACGCTGAAGTGAAGGAATTTCCTTCTTCATTTTAGATCAAATACGAAAATTTAGTCATTTTTATCTGAAGAACATAGAACATAACATATAGTCGTTGCGAAGCGCGACGACCAAACCTCGCATCTTGAGCGCGCTCAAACTTTTGAGTATCCATTAAACGATGAACAGAAACGAGCGTGGTGCGCAAGGTTTACATCATTTTTGAACTAAATATTGAGCGCGAAGCGCGAGTATCTTGATGAGAATGTGTTCCTTAAGGTCGATAGAACCTTAAGTAAATTAGTTTCTCTTTCTATGGAAAACGCACATAATTAAACCAAAAGCAGGTCATAACGATGAAGCTAGCTAAGAGAGTGTTAGCCCGCGAAGCGCGAAATAGCGAGCACACGAAGTATGAAAACCCTGAGGAACCGAGCTTAAAACGTCAGGCAAATGTGTCCGAGCGCGAAGCGCGCTATGAGAATGTGCTGTTTATTAATACTGTTTCTGAATGATCCTACTATTTTTTTTTTACAATTACCTTTTCAAACCCAAATTACATAATATTTTTGAGTCGAATCTTTCCAAGATTGCGAATCTATCTTTAGACAAATTAGAGTGCTCGAGATGCGCTTAGAAATCGCCACCTTCATCACAACATTCAATTTCCTGTTGACCTATTTATAACGTCCCTTGCCGACATACTTGTCAAGGTTCCCAGGTCGTTCAGTAATTCACAATCAGTTATACTTTCAGAATGACCAATGTGCTTACAAGAAGAACGGGTAGAGTGCAGTAACACTTTATGTGTAAAAAGGAATTGAATTACGTAAAATCGTTCTTGTACGTTGATAAAAAAGAACCAATCTTGGAGCTAGAAGATGATTAAGTTAGAATGAGAATATTCATAAATAATATGTGAACAACTTCTGCAAACGAGTTCCACGACCTGTCAGTCTCATAACAAGTTCACGTGGCTTGCTATATGGGTGGTTCAATTACCATCGTGCGAACGTCATTTAATGACAGTTGCTGAAATCATTTACAAGGATAGGCAAAACTGAAAGCAAACGTATTCAAGATCTAAATAGGCCCCAAAATCATTATATTTTTTGACTGAGAATAAATTACCTGGAATTTTAGCCTTGGATATAATTTCTCAAATTTGGAGAACCATCTATAATTTCATATGAGGTTATTTTAAAGATTATTATAAATAAAAATTTACCATACTTGATAAATAATTTTTTTGAAACTGTGAACGTAATTCCATCGGCAAACAAAAAAAGAATTGCAAAGATCAAGGCATTTTGTTTTTGCACGAAGATCAAATAGAGACTAAGGAAAAAAGTCGATCGAAGAAGCGTCTATGACATTAATGCTCTTAGAAGAACGATCAAGGCCAGAGTTAATTGTCTCCAATAATCCAATAAATGCTGAGTTTGGATTAAATAATGCTGACTTAGATGATATAATTATCCTAAGATGATCCAGAAAAGTTCTCTTATGTGGAGTCTAAGCAGATTTAAAAACTTGTAATAATATAGACATTTAATTGCTGCACGATTTGATATTAAACTCTCAATCTCGGTTGGCAGAGTTAAATATAAGTTATTGCATCTATATAATAAAATAAATAGAACGAAATAAAAAAAAAATGAATCTAAAAGTTCATTATAGTGAATTAACATACAAGACAACTTCTATGAAGATAAGAACGAGTCTGATTAAAAATATTAATCCGTGCTCTACTTGCTTTTTCTTAAAGAAAAGAAGGTCAATTATGAAGCCTGATAAGTTTGATTGAGGTGTTTTGAAATCTAATATTCATGGCCCATGAAATGACTCTTCAATTTTATACTTAACATCGCCATCAAGAAATATTCACTATTAACCAGGTAAGGATGCATTTATGACCTTTAATGAGAACTTTACTGCTTTTATATTGGCTGAGGATTCTTTTAATAAAACACTTCCAGGTAATAAATAAATGAATGAACGATAAGTGCGATAAAAAATGTGATTTGCTGTTAAATGTCACGAGCAAAGAAAAATGGTTATTTCTGAGATTACTTAAATGTAAATTGTTTCTAAATAACAACTGTAATGAAAAAATATTAAAAACAAACTCAACTAACATTTATATCGTACTTTTTTAACACGAATTTTTTTGATAAAAAGGTCAAGCAAAAAAACATTAAATGAAGATGACAATACTTTCTATGAAGGACGTTTCTCGAATCAGGTGTATAACGATAGTCAACGGGTTGGAAGAATGCGATTTACGTAACGAAATTGTGACAGACTTTGAATGTAGTGAGTATTCGTATGGTGCAATAAGTAAGTCGTGGCGCCATTTAATGTGAAAAGTCTGTTTTTTTTTTAAATCCAGATTTACAAAAATTGAGCAACAGATTCCCACTCTAACATAAGAGGAGAGTTTATTGAAGATCACTTCACAATGAAAAACTTGTTCAAGAGAAAGACTGATAATCAGTTTTAAAAATAAAACTAATTTCTCATGAGGGGGTATTTGCAATGTACAGATAATATGGCTGATTATTTCTAATTCATACCTGGGCCACTCTAATGTAAGTAAAATTATATTTATACATGTGATAATGAATTAATATCATCAGAATCGGTTCAGCATTGTCAAGTTATCTTATCATCATCGCCAATATTAACGTGTAAACGCGAGATAAGATTTGTTTTCACTTTGGTACTCTAACGTAAAAAATGATTCGACAAGCTTTGCACGTAAATTTTTATGGCAAGAACAAAATTAAATTCTTGTCAAATTCAAGCAAACAATATCTTCTTAGGATTTGAAGGGTGACGTTTCAAAAGGTCATAAACGCCATTTTTACGATTTTTCAGGGGACAAAAAACGTTCCTCAAAAATAATCATTGGAAAGTATTTAGTTATTTTTATTTTTTTTTGACTGTGAATTATACTCTTATTTTCAATAAAACGAGGCAAAAGCAAAATATATTTGTCATTGTAGAGTTGAAGAAGAATTGAAAAAGCTTCCAAAATGATTCAAGAACTTGAAAAATTACTCCCATTTTAAAAAAATTGGCATTTATGACTTTTTGGAACGTTACCCTTCATTTGTACTCACTTTGAAAAATACAGTTTGTTCTTGACTTCAGCCGCCAATAATTTGTATTTTCATTTACCTTGGAGCCAATATATTTGTATTATTCGAAGTTTTTTCAGTTCAGGAATTTTATTTTCAGAGCTTTGATCCTCTGGTATTCAAAAATCTAAGAATTTTTTTTTTTTCAATCAATATCAAAATATTTCGAACTTTTTATATTCGCATATCAATAGTTTTTCATTTGAAAAATGGATAAGCTATTTTTATTTTAGACATTTTTTACTTTAGGTTGAAAGACAGCACCAATAACAAGCCTGGTTACCGAAGTTTTAAGGAACTTAAGAGTTATATAGTTTCCGAACTGAAGCGAGTGTACAGTATATTAATTACACGGTCCTAAATAGTTTCAAAAACTGTGTGATTTTTAAATTTAAAATGCTTGATTTTGAAAAATATAAAAATGAAAGGTCACAAATTTTTATAAATTATGAAGCACCAATATTCTATTCTCAGTATTAAAAAATGAACAATTTAAAACGTATAGAATGCACAAATGATGAACGAAAAAAACGCGCAAGTGACTTTTCCCTTAATTTCCTCCAAATCAAATGATCTTTGCTGAAACTTTTATAAAAACTAAAAGTGATGAAATCCTACCTTAAATACTTCGGAGAAGAATCCTGAACCAATTTTCTCCATGTAGAAGTCATCAAGACGATTCAAGGACGCAACAGCATGCCTCAAAGCCTGACAAGATGCCCCAGTTCTTCGTTTGGGTCCAGGTTCCTGAACAGGATCTCCAGAGCAAATACTAAAATTCGCAAGCGTTCCCTCCATTTCAGTAGGTCTCCATGGATCTCTACACTTTTCCCGATCCTTGTAGCTTCTCGGACTCGACTGCAACTCAGTCGGTAAATCCCGGGTGAAACTCGTACAATTTTTCCTATTATCAGTATCCGAATTCTTGGAAGGTGTTGACGTTGTGCACTCAGTTTGGGTTCTTTCAGAGCAGGTACTAGGACTTGGAAGAGCTGGAGGGTTGCTGGCATTTCCAGAAGATGGGGTCGATTTGTTCTTAAGACTCCTTCGTGGCTCCATCTTCGTGTCACGAACTGGAGACAAAATCGTTGAGGGATCTAGAGAAACTGGTTGGATATACTCGCTACTCAAGAGACCATCAGTCGTAGAATCAGTTTCGGAAGATCTACTGGGAGTCGCCTTAGCAATCGGAGGTGGGACTCTCGATTGGTCTCTATCAAATAATTTATTATCGCTAATTCTCAATCCATCTTCTTCAACTGAAAATTCTCGGTTTGGCATGGACGACTTTCTGGCAGTCTTTGACGCTGATTCAATATTCGGACTGGTCAGACTGGAGAAAGAGGAGGGTTTGGAAGCACCGTTGCTGCAATTTTTTGATACACTAGGGCAATTAGGATTTGATGAACACCTATGAACGCTGGAACTAGTCAAATTCTTTCTCGGTTCTTTGGAGGGAGATTTTGCGCTAACGCGCGTTGGAGAACTCTTTAAACACATGTTTACCGCTTCTGTTCTGCAAGGTCTTGAGATTTCCGTAGAAACTGACGATACAGTACTAGAAGGCTGGTAGTCGCAAGGCAATTCCGTGAAGAGAGCCTCATGGTTCTGCAGTCTCCAGGATTTTTGTTGATCCTCGATTTCAACTGCAGGTCCATCCTCGGCTGAGAAACAAGGCAGACACGATCCAGACGACCTGCCAAGTGTTTTGGAAGAGTTGTTTGGAGGAGGACCTGGTGAATTCGACGGAGGCACTTTACCAAACATGCTCAGCTATCGAATACAAAATTCCAAAAGAGGAAGCTTGGGAAGAACCCTGCATCCAACGAGGAATCACTGGATTATGGGGTTATCAACTATTTTCGTTTTTAGCAGATCTACTTTCAAGATTTGTCTTAGTACTACTAAATTTTCTGGCAGTGTTATCATCCCTGGATTTAGTATCATTCTAATTTATAAGCGCACTCTGGTAGACTTTTGGAAGCTTTTTTTATCAGATATAGATTATTGATCTTTGGTGGAAGTTCCTACATTCTGAAATTAAGATTGGCACTTGGATCTCCATGTTTAGGATGAAGGATAGTGTACTTCTTGAGGTTATGCTGAAACTCTGAAATATAAAAAGAAGTTCATGGTTGACAATACGTTGAAGAACATATATATATTTTTTATTTGTAATGATTTGATTCTGGCTGATTATTTCTTACTGCAATCGAAAATGAAAAAAGGTGTCGCAAAATAATGTTCAATTTCTTCCCTACTTCGTTACAATGTTTCGTTGAAATTCAATAACAGATATAAAAAAAAGTAATAATTTTTCACAAATGATGAGAATGTAATAATAAAGAAGGTTTGTGATATTTCATGCCCAATTAAATAATTAGGTGTGAAAATGTAATTTATTTTCAAACTCATTCACGTTTGAAGACAATTTATTGAAATTTATATAGAAATTAAAATATTTCCTTTATTTTGTCTAAAAATTCCGTTAAATCGAGACGGATGATTTTTTCCATATTTTTTTGCTTTTTGTAATCAAAACATTTTTATTACTTTATTATTTCTATTTCATACAATAATGTGATAGATATTTAATTACTAATACGAAACAATCATGACAATGTGAGATAAAAGTGAAACTGAAAAAAATAATGTTTCGCAATAAGAGGCCGTCCAT
>CAKNXH010002421.1:427991-478631 GCA_932178445.1 Andricus quercusramuli
GGCCGGCCTGGCAGTAACGTTACTAACTTAGTAAGTGTGAAAATCACTTTCATATTTCAGGCTTATTCATACTTTTTAAAACAATTCTCCCAACTATTTTTGGTTGATTACGGAAAGAAAGTTGAGATACTTTTGGTTCAGAATTTACCTCACTTGGTTGAAAACTTAATTATTTTGTTAAAAATGCATATATTTTCTTAAAAAATCATTTTTTGTTGTTGAGAAATTTAACTATTTTAATAAACATTCATCATTTATGGGTAGGAGATTCGTTCAATTCGATTGAGAATTCATCTATCTTGGCTGAAAATGAACTACTTTGTTAAAAATTCATGTTTTGGTTGAAGATTGATCTCTTTAGTTGAAAATTTAACTATTCCATTTTTGAACAATTAATCTTCTTGATTAAAAAATCCAGTTTCGGGTTGAATGTTCAACTCTTTTGTCGAAAATTCATTTTTTTTAAGATTCACCATTTTAGTAAAAAATTTAAATATTTTGTTGAAAACCATTTTTTTGGTAAAAAATTTATCTTCTTGGTTAAAAATTCATCCTCTTCGGTTAAAAATGCATCTGTTCATTGAAAAATTATCCGTTTTGATTGAAGATTCAACTGAACTTTGTTCAAAATTCATTTTGAGTTGTTGAAAATTCAACAATTTGGTAAACGATTAAACTATTTTGTTGAAAATTCGTCTTTAGATTAGAAAATGAATCTTGATTGCTGAAAATTCATCTTTTTGATTGAGGATTCAACTATTTGGTTAAAAGTTTGTATTTCTTGATTGAATTCAACCGGTTGAAAATTCGTTCTATTTTTCTTGATAATTAATTTTTTAAACTGAAAATTTGATGATTTCATTTTTGGATTAAAAATATCTTTTTTAGTTCAAAATTCGATTTATATGGTTTAAACTTAATCTTTCTTGACTAAAAATTCATCTATTTTGGTTAAGGATTCAACCATTTTGTTAAAAATTCGTTTTTATCATTTAATACAAATTGGTAGGAAATTAAACTATGTGGTTGAAAATTAACTCTTTCGTTCTGAATTAATATTTCTGGCCTTAAAATTCAACAGTTCTGTTGAAAATTTATATATACCTACTTTATTTGGTAGAAAATCCATTTATTTTCTCGAAAATTTGTGTTTTGGGTTAAAAAATTAATCTTGCTTGATGAAAATTGATATTTTTGGCGGAGTATTCAAATATTTGGTTAAAAATTGGTCTTTTTTGAAAATTAATTTTTTAAACTGGAAATTTGACGATTTCATTTCTGGTAAAAAAATCTTTTTTAGTTAAAAATTCATCTGTTCGGTTGAGGATTCAACTATCGTGTTAAAAGTTCGTTTCTTTCGTTTCATTCAACTGGTTGAAAATTGATCTTTTGGCTGAAAATTCTTTTTTTACGGTACAAAAGTCATCTTGGTTGAGAATGAACTTTTTTGCTGAAAATTCTCGAGTTGAAAAGTCAACTGTCTTAAAAATTCGTCTTCTTGCTTCAAAATTCAACTGCTTTTGGTTGAATATGAATTTTTTGTTTGAAAATTCGACCACTTGATTGAAAATGGATCTTTGTAGGTTGAAACTTCACCTATTTTGATAAAATCATTTATCAACCATTTTTTTGAAAATACATATTTTTTGCTTGAAAGTTCAACTATTTGGTTGTTCTGACAGCTGCGTGGTTAAAATTTTTTTTGGTTGAAAATTCAACTATCTGGTTGAAATGCAATATATTCTGACTTGAAATCTTAGGTATTTAAAGCAGTGTTCATATTGAATTTAGTATGGTATTTACATTATTTTATTTAAATAGTTTATTCCCCTATTTTATGTAAAATCACCATATTTCCCTATTTTTTAAGAGAAATTAGGCCTACCTGTCCGAACTGTGTGTTGGGGGGGGGGGGGGGCGGGCCCGGACAAAACTCCGGTTGTCAACGAGGGGGGAAGTTGGGGTCAAAAATAGCCTAAAATTGGTAACTTAATTTATGGTCGGCCCCTAAGTGAAAAGGAAGGAATCAAGTGTTTTTATAATAAAATAATTACTCAAGACATAAGTTAGGATTTTTAAAAGGTCAAATGTACTATTACCAAAATTTCGGTACGAATAGCCAGAATTTGATATGGTTAGACACTGCCCTTTTAAAAACCTATAAAAGCATAATGTCTTTATACATATATATATATATATCTATATATGTACATAGAAGTAAAAGAATAGGCTCTAAACGCAATGGACGACCACATAAAGCAATATCAATAGTTCGACGCTGCACTTCATACAATTCCCAATAATAATAAAAAAACCTATTTACCTACCCAAATCATCACATAAAAGAAATAAAATTTCGTCAACCCAGCTCTAAAATATAACCTCTGACAAATAAAATCCGAACTGTCACACATGCAACGAAGGGTGAGAAAGTGTACTCTGAAAAAATGTACGTCTCTGAAACGAAGCGTCGACTCCTAACAAGATTTTACTGACCCTGAGTCCAGATTTTACTAACCTCTATGAAGAAACACACACTCTTTTTTAATCCAATCAAGAATTCTTCCAATTCACGTGTAACACTGTAGCAACTAAAAACCATAATTTGCGAAAGAATTCCTCCCGCTGTCACTTTTGTTTACCATACAAAATTCGACACTATTTTGAATGTTGCACCGAACTCACTTTACTTATGATCACGCTTTTTATAGATACACCTCGTGGATGAACGATACATACCGTCGACTTGATCTGAAGAGAAAATTAGAACTTTTCACTCGAGTTTTCCACGGTCACTGCTTCGCATAAACAGAGAGGAGTAATCGTCTCCTGGAAATATAGTTTAGAATCCGTTTATTTTTGTAAGAAACATGTTAACATTTAACGCACAATAGCGGGCACTTGACACTTTCGATAAATGACGAGTTAAACTAGATTTCAGTAAAGAGATAATGCGATATCCCCACTTTATTAATCCCAAGACGAGACTAGCAACAAATTCACCGACAACGCCAGACGGCGGCCATTACAGTAATGAATACCTTTCTTATCTACGCGCCTCTCGTGGCCATACCCCGAACCAAGCCCCCGTGATCCACCCCCACCAATCAAATGAAAATAAGTAATTTAAAAAATTTTCTTTAAAGATATTTCTAACTAATTTTCATACTAGAAAGATGACTTTTCTATAAAAAGACGAGATTTCAACATAATATTTCAGTTCTGATACAAATAGACAAAGTTTTAATCAAAAAGGAAAATATTTTCAAACGAAAAATATTAAAATTCAACCAAAAACTGTTGAGTTTTCAAGAAAAGAGGGTTTTTAGAAGGCAGTTGAATTTGCTACCCGAAAAGTTCGATCTTAAACAAAAAAGTTCATTTTCAACGCAGAAGAATGCTTTTCTACCAAAAGATGAACTTTTAATGCAATACTTCATAGATGAAGTTTCAATCAAGAAGGAAAATATTTAAAAGCAAAAAAGATTAAAATTCAACCAAAAACTGTTGAGTTTTTAGGAAAAAAAAGGATTTTTAGAAGACAGTTGAATTTTCTACGCGAAAAGTTTAATCATCAACAAAAAAGTTCATTATCAAACCAGAAAGATGACTTTTCTACAAAAAGACGAAATTTCAACATAGTTTTTCGATTTCGAACCAAATAGATAAAGTTTTAATCTAGGAGGAAAAAATTTTCAAACAAAACTAGCTGTGAATTCGATCTCGAGTGTTTCCACTTTGTTTGTATTTATAATTATATGGTGCTCATTTAACGAGCACTTTGCTTCCCGTTAGCAAATGTATTTGCTTCCTCATAGAGGAAGCATTAGTTATTTTTTTCAATAATAGACAAACCAAAGTCTTCATTTTGCTCAATTTAAAAATAGAAATTTACCAAAAATGAAAAATTACAAAATAATAAAAAAAATGTTTTAAATACAAAGACAAATCAGACAAATCAAATCTTGCGTTCGAAAGAACAATTTTTTGAGCTGGAAAAGGGAGAGAAAAAGTTCTGTCGCACCCTATCCCTTTCCCAGCTTTATGATTTCTTCACAAAAATTGTCATAATATTACTCTATTTGAAAATTTATGATCAAAAATTCTTTTCTATTCATGCATCAACTTTAAATTATGTCGATGAAAAAAGTTTTTCTGTTTGAAACTGATGATTCAGATATTATGAATGAGCAGAGCTTCCCTAATCTTCAATAAAGTGTATTATTATTATTATAGATCAATCGATTTGCCTCGAATCAAGAGATTTTTTCCGTTCTTGCATCAATTCTGAATTATGTTACTGAAAAAAGTTTTACTATGAAAACCCGTGTTTTCAAATATTATGCAATTTCACAATTTCCATACTCTTCAATAAAATGTATGAATATTATAGGTCAATCGATTCGTCTTGAATCAACACATCTTTTCTGTTCTTGCATCAACTTTGAATTATGCTAATGAACAAGTTTTACTATAAAAAACCGATTTTTAAAATATATAAATTACCATAACTTCCCTACAATTCGATAAAATGCATTACAATTATAGGTCAATCGATTCGTTTCGATACAACGAATCTTTTATATTGTTGCATCAACTCTGAATTATGATAGTCAAAAAAGTTTTACTATAAAAAACCGATTTTCAAAATATATAAATTGCCATAACTTCCCTACTCTTCAATAAAATGTATTAATATTATGGGTCAATCGATTCGTCCCGAACCAAGGAATCTTTTACATTCTTGCATCAACTTTGAATTATGCTAATGAAAAAAGTTTCACTATAAAAAACCGTATTTTCAAATATTATGCATTACCATAGCTTCCTTACTCTTCAATAACATTTATTATTATTATAGGTCAATCGATTCGACCCGAATCAACACACCTTTCCTGTTTTCTCATGAACTTTAAATTGTGTTAATGAAAAAAGTTTTACTATAAAAAACCGATTTTCAAAATATATAAATTACCATAACTTCCCTACTCTTCAATCAAATGTATTAATATTATAGGTCAATCGATTCGTCCAGAACCAAGAAATCTTTTATATTCTTGCATCAACTTTGAATTATGCGAATGAAAAAAGTTTTGCTATAAAAAACCGATTTTTAAAATATTATTGAGTGCTAGAAAAATAGGCAATAAATATTTTTAGAAATCCTTTGGTCAGTTTCAAGATATTGGTCAGGAAAATAAGCTCTCCAAATTTCATCAATTTATCTTCAACCTTTTCTAGTTATCGTGTTCACAAAAAAGCGTGATATCCACACATCCACACATCCGCACACGCATCCACACATCCAAACACACACACATCACGACAATTGCTTAGAACATTGTATTAGACATTTTTAAATTAGGGAGGGTTTAATTAAATGATTTAAAAAGTTTTGAAAAATGTTACCATTACAAAGCTTCCTCTATGAGGAAGCAAAAGATTACAATTCAACCAAAAACTGTTGAGTCTTCAATGAGGATTTTTATAAGGCAGTTGAATTTTCCACCCGAAAAGTTTAATCTTCAATAAAACAGTTCATGTTAAAACCAGAAAGATGTTTTTTTTTTCTAAAAAAAGACGAGATTTCAACATAATATTTCAGTATAATATTTCTGAACTGAATAGATGAAGTTTCAATCAAGAAGGAAAATATTTTCAAACAAAAAAGATTAAAATTCAACCAAAAACTGTTGAGTTTAGCAAAAAAAAAGATTTTTAGAAGACAGTTGAATTTTCTACCCGAAAAGTTTAATTTTCAACAAAAAAGTTCATTATCGAACCAGAAAGATGACTTTTCTACAAAAAGACGAAATTTCAACATAATCTTTCGATTCTGAACCAAATAGATAAAGTTTCAATCAAGAAGGAAAACATTTTCAAACGAAAAAGATTAAAATTCAACCAAAAACTTTTGAGTTTTCAAGAAAAAAAAGGATTTTTAGAAGGCAGCTGAATTTGCTAACCGAAAAGTTTAATCTTCAACGAAAAAATACATTTTCAACGCTGAAAAATGCTTTTCTACCAAAAGATGAATTCTTAACACAATACTTCAAACCTCAACCCAATAGATGAAGTTTCAATCAAGAAGGAAAATATTTTCAAACAAAAAAGATTAAGATTGAACTAAAAACTGTTGAGTACTTTTGGCAAAAAATACAGGATTCTTAGAAGACAGTTGAATTTTCAACCCGAAAAGTTTAATCTTCAACAAAAAAGTTCATTTTAAAACCAGAAAGATGACTAATCTACAAAAAGGCGAAATTTCAACATAATAGTTCAGTTCTGAACCAAATAGATAAAGTTTCAATCCAGAAGGACGAAATTTTCGGACAAAGAAGATTAAAAATCAACAAAAAACTTTTGAGTTTTTTAGAAAGAAAAAACGGGATTTTTTAAGAGAGTTGAATTTCTAACCTCGAAAGTTTAATCTTCCACGAAAAAGTTAATTTTTAAGCCACAAAGATGACTTTTCTACCAAAAGAGGAATTTTAAACATAATAGTTCAATTTTCAACCAAATGGATGAAGTTTCATTTAAGAAATATGAATTTTAATCCAAATAGTTGTATTTTCAACTAAAAAAGATTTTTTAAACTAAAACTGGAATTTTTGAAATTTCCAGTTAACGAAATTAATTTGAAAACAAAAAGAATGTTTAAACTGTTCAATTAAACTGAAAAATATTAATTTTACACCAAATAGTTACATTTTTCACCAAACGTGGTTGTTGCACGTTTTTAAATGTTTTTTCACAATTAAATTAAAAGAACACTAAAAAATGAACGTAATTTGGAAAGGAAAGTTTTTTCAAGTAAGTTTGAAATTTTTTCAATGTTTAAAAAGTATATTTTTTTAATTTTTGGGGGGAAATCTGATTGGTTGGACACATCGCCGGAAGTAATTCAGTGTGATTAGCGCCAAAAACAAAGAAGAAGAAGAACAATATGGTTGCTAACTATTGCAAAGGTGAACAGTAAACATTACCTATTGTTGTGCTTATTATTGTAAATATATTTTAAAAGTATAAAGAAAAGCCTAAAAGTTATCTAAAATGCCTTGAATTTTACTGAAATCAGGATTTGTAAAGTGTGACTGTGCGAATGTGCCAAAAGTCGACATGTGGATGGTGAGACATTTGTTCTCATCGAGTGTAATTTCTCATGTTCTCATCGTAATTTGGATTTTCATCAGCTGCCTGCTAGATACTTCATTATCAATGAAGCAACTGCAGTGATCGTTTAGGCGGTTTGCAAGATGTGACGTGTTTCAAAGTCACAGCATTTTTCAATCGGGATTTCGATACTTTTTTCTCAATATTTTTTTTTTACGAAAATGAAGAATCCAAATTTTTTTTCAAACTAAACAGACGAATTTTCTGCAAAACTGATCAATTTTAAACTATAATGATGAATCAATTGTAAAAATTTTTCAAAGCTAGTTAGATTTTAAACCAAGTATTTCATTTTTCAACCAAAAATACAAATCCCAGATAGCAAAAAAAACTCCGTGAAGATTTCCTGAAACTTTCAATGTAAGGTTGGGAATATTGCATTGAAAGGTTATAGAGCAAGGTTCGGTCAATCAAGAAAATGTCCGCTTGTGAGGGAATGTTGCATGTTAAATTTCAGGACAGTTTGGAAGATTTATTTAACTTAATTAGGTGCGCAGTAGTTTCCTATGGGACCTATGGATGCGCAGTAGTTTTTTTACGCTTCTAGTATACCGCCAGATACATGTTTCTTGATTATTTCCCATAATTATGAAAAAAAGAAAACCCAAAAAATAAATAACAATTTTAACTATTTTTTGGTTTTTCATTTTTTCAAAAATATAGGAAATAACCATAACACGCGTGTCTGGTGATATATTAGGAGGGTTAAAAAAACTACTGAGCAGCCTCAGGTCCCATAGAAAACTACTGCGCATCGAATTAAGCTAAATGAATCTTCCAAACTGTCCTGAAACTTGCCGTGCAACATTCTCTCACAAGCGGACATTTTCTTGATTTACCGAACCTTGCCCTAACCTTTCAATGCCATATTCCCACCTTACAATGCAAGTTTCAGGAAATCTTCACGGAATTTTTTATGCTATCTGATTGAAGTATTTTTCGAAGATTTGTTTAAAAAATACTTCAATCCTCAATAAAGAGATCAGAAAAATCGAATTATGGACAAATACTTGAAATATCTTAGTTTACGAAATGTATAGACTGCAGGTAACGATAAAAAAATTGTCCGTAACGGTGAACAAAAAATGATCGCGGGTACAGACAAAATTTGAAAGAAAAAGTAGATTTTTGAAGATCTTGAAATAACATTTGGAAGCTTTTTAAGTATCTTGAAGGTTTCAAGATAATGTCTTTTTTCTTAAAATTTAAGAGAAAATTCAAATAAATCTATTTGTTGAAAAAATAACTTACAGAAAATATTTCAAAAGATTTTTTGAGACGGTGAACAAAGTTTTTAAATCTTTTCAGGAATTTTGAAAGGTTTCAAGAGAATAAAAAATTTATCTCAAGACTTCTTAAAAAATTTAAATGATTTATTACTTTACAACATTTATTTTAACAGAATATTTAAAAATATTTCAAAATATTCAAAAAGATTCCCAAAATTATTAAGACAGAATCTGAAAGATCTGGACGGATTTTTTTATCTTGCGTTGTTTTTTCAACATTATATAATATATATAATTGTTACGGTGGTCCAAAAAATGCTTTTCGAGCTACAGGACAAGTCCCCTCCCTTAAGAGTTTCAATTTCTGGAGGAAAAAAAGCCCTAATTTTTTTGTTCAAAATTCGAATATTAACAAGTGCCACCGGGCACTTCAAAATCCCATTAAATTAACATGGGGAAATTTTGGATTTTCGAAAAATTGAACTCATACTTCAGGGTTTGATCGAAACGTGCAAAACTTTTAGGGATTGAAGAGGATTACCTATGAAATAAAAGCATACTAATAACTTTTATTTTTAACCCACCCTTACCCCCACCCACAGCGCCCCAAATATGACCCAAAAACAAAAACACTACATTTTAAAGTATTATTGTTACTTTTTAGAGATTTCCGTCGTCTTTTTCATACAAATAACCCTTCGATGACACACTTCCCGACGCGTAACGTAGCTGGCATACTGGGGTCTTCTCGACCCCAAGTGGGAAAGGCTTCCCGCGAAGAGCCAATTCATTATTTTGAGTAGCTGAATTTTTTACACACTCTTGGAGAGTTATTTCACAGAATGTTGTGGGTTATTTAGTTCAAAATTGATTTTGAATATGATAAAAAAATTGTAAAAGTTAAACAATAGTGAAAAGTGACATTTTTTCACGAAAAAATTAATAACCATTAATGCCATTTTCCATTTACCATTAGTACCATTTTTGAATGTTGAAGGGACTTGAATAAGTTTCAACAAGCCTGGGGTCTTTTCGACCCCAGTGTGCCAGCGAAGGGATAATTACTAATAGACAATTTGAATATTTCCCATGACTTTTGAAACAATTTTTTATTGTTTAAACAAATGTAACTCATTTAAACAATTACTTATTCCCCAAAAATGTAAAAAAACAATCGTATTTTCTGATTGAAATGTAATATCTTGTCATTGTTTGGAGTAATGATTTAAAAAAAAAAAAATTATTCAATTATTTAAACAATTACTTATTGTTTATTCTCAACATTTCTAAAAATTGACCCAGAGATGTCCAGTTTTTTCTCAAATTGGTATCCTATGCTACTTTTTGTTAAATAATTATATAATTTTGATACATATATTTTAATGTTTATTAAATTTATATTTGTTTAAACAATTTTCATTAGCTTAAGCAGTTTTTTTTTCTCGATAACTTTAAAAAAAAAAATATATATATAATCATTTTTCTGACTGTATAGTGTATAGAAAGAATATATTAACAATTACTTAATTATAATAAATTTAAATTTAGAATTTAAAATTTAAAGATTTTTCGGGTTTCAATCGTGTGCGAAACTATGAATGTTGCCGACGTTTCGTGAACATTGCAGTTCACATCTTCAGGGCTGACCTGAAACTGAGGTTTCAGGTTATGTTGTTCTTATATATGTATTCTCTACGATGCCTGTGATTGGCCAGAGTGCCCCATGGTGGGGACTGCTTGAACTTGATTGGCCAATTAAGTCTTTTTTAAAAAACCCGGGAGGACGGAAAGCCAAATCGGATTGGTATTATATCCATTGTCTCTATTGATGTTATTAGGGTGTTTCAAGATTTCGATTGCTTCTCTATGTTTTCTTGGGAATTTATTAGACGTTTTAGCGATGACGGTTGTTTTGTCAAATAAGATACTATGTCCTGTTTCGATATGATGCTCAGCTACTGCTGATTGTGTGAAATGTTTTAGCCTAACTTTACTCTCATGTTCTTTTACACGTTGACTTACCGCCCTCCCGGTTTCTCCAATATAGACTTTACCACAAGAACAAGGGATTTGATATACTCCCGGATCACTGAAAGGTTCCTTTTTATCTTTAGGGTTGTTTAAAAGTTGTCCTATTTTTGCAGGTGGTTTAAATATAGTTTGGATGTTGTGTTTGTTGAGAATTCTTCCTATTTGTTCCGTGATACCTTGAATGTAGGGTAGGGTGGTGGTTGTTTTCCTCTCTCTTTCTTTATTAGGTTGTGTTGACTTGTTTTCTTGAGTGTATTTTCTTATTGCTTTATTAATTTGTTTGTTTGTGTAATCGTTTTGTATTAGGATTTGTTTAACATTTTGTAATTCCTTTTGTAAGTTATCTTTATCTGTTATGGAGACAGCTCTGTATACAAGGGAATTGATGACCGATTGCTTTTGAGATGGGTGGTGGTGGGAGGAGGCATGCAGGTATCTGTTTGTATGCGTGGGTTTTCTGTAAACTTCATGTCCTAATGTGTTATCAGATCTTTTATAAACTAGTACGTCCAAGAAAGGTAATTTTCCGTTTTGTTCAATTTCCATAGTGAACTTGATATTAGGGTGTATTTGATTGATGAAATCGAAAAATTTGTTTAGTTCGTCTAGTCCGTGTCTCCAGATGACAAAAGTGTCGTCAACGTAACGGCACCAGAATTCCGGTTTAAGCTTGGATTTGTTAAAGATTTTAGTTTCTAAATTTTCCATAAAAATGTTAGCTATTACAGGTGAGATTGGAGATCCCATTGCTGCTCCTGAGGTTTGTTCGTAGAATTGGTTATTGAAAGAGAAATAGGTATTAGTAAGACAGTGTTCTATTAAAGGTGTGAGATTGGAGGGGAAGTTTGCAAAGGATTTAATAATATCGATTGTATCAGAGATTGGTACTTTTGTAAAGAGAGATACTACGTCGAAACTTACTAGGATGTCTTGGGGTTGAATGTGAATCTGTTGTATTTTTCTGATGAAGTCAAAAGAGTTTTGGATGTGTGTGATAGAGTTTCCTGTGAAAGGCTTAAGTTTTTTGGCGAGAAAGCGTGCTAGGTTGTAAGTTGGAGAGTTTATTGCGCTGACGATCGGCCTGAGTGGGATGTTGTTTTTGTGAATTTTTGGGAGTCCGTAAAGTTTTGGAGAGATAGGATTAGTAGGGTTTAGTTTAGATATTGTATCGTCGTCAAGATTTGAGTCTTTTATGAGGCTTTTTGTTTTTCTGGTTATTGTTTTTGTGGGGTCTTTTCTAAGCTTTTTATATGTATCGTCAGTAAGAAGGTCCATGATTTTGTTGTTATAGTCTTCTTTATTCATTATTACTGTTGTGTTGCCTTTGTCTGCCGGTAATATTATGATGTCTTTATTCTGATTGAGTTCAACCTGATTGAATAACCTGAAACCTCAGTTTCAGGTCAGCCCTGAAGATGTGAACTGCAATGTTCACGAAACGTCGGCAACATTCATAGTTTCGCACACGATTGAAACCCGAAAAATCTTTAAATTTTAAATTCTAAATTTAAATTTATTATAATGAATCATCGTGAAAGTATCAAATCTATTATTAAAGAACTCTACGGGGAGAGTTTCCTTACTAAAACTAACACTTTTAGTAAGCTCAGGTCTTCTCAAGCTAAACTACTAACATCTTTAGCTTTCTTAAAACGGTGTAGGGACAATAACATCGTCCCAAAATTCTTACAGTTGAAAAACCATTTGGGAACATCTAAATCCAAATCAATTCTACATAAAACAAGTTTGCTTCTCTGAAAAGAAAGGATACAACATACCAAATTTGACTTGCATACTACCTCCAATAAACTATTAAAACTTCATCTTTTTCTATCAAACACTCTCAGATTTGACATTTGGTCCACATTGGACCGCATATCATTTGACCAATCCCAACGGATTAAAGATTTTTGCACTGAGAAACAAAAAATAAAATTTGACAAATTACTTCCAGTAAAGCACGCACCATTAACTAATACAGTAAAAAACATCTCTAACCATCATCTCAGCAATGAAATGATTTCAGCCTTATCTAAAGGACATAATTTTGCAGTCGCTCCCTCCAAAATCCCAAAAGAAGAAATCATCAGCAATTTGGAATCCACAATATACACCCTTCCACCCGAAAAAGCAAATGACATACGACGTAGGACAGCCAACATTTTACGCGAAGCCCAACTCTCTTCCTCAAACTTAACAAAACAAGAAAAAACAGCTATTAAAGAACTCAATCAGAATAAAGACATCATAATATTACCGGCAGACAAAGGCAACACAACAGTAATAATGAATAAAGAAGACTATAACAACAAAATCATGGACCTTCTTACTGACGATACATATAAAAAGCTTAGAAAAGACCCCACAAAAACAATAACCAGAAAAACAAAAAGCCTCATAAAAGACTCAAATCTTGACGACGATACAATATCTAAACTAAACCCTACTAATCCTATCTCTCCAAAACTTTACGGACTCCCAAAAATTCACAAAAACAACATCCCACTCAGGCCGATCGTCAGCGCAATAAACTCTCCAACTTACAACCTAGCACGCTTTCTCGCCAAAAAACTTAAGCCTTTCACAGGAAACTCTATCACACACATCCAAAACTCTTTTGACTTCATCAGAAAAATACAACAGATTCACATTCAACCCCAAGACATCCTAGTAAGTTTCGACGTAGTATCTCTCTTTACAAAAGTACCAATCTCTGATACAATCGATATTATTAAATCCTTTGCAAACTTCCCCTCCAATCTCACACCTTTAATAGAACACTGTCTTACTAATACCTATTTCTCTTTCAATAACCAATTCTACGAACAAACCTCAGGAGCAGCAATGGGATCTCCAATCTCACCTGTAATAGCTAACATTTTTATGGAAAATTTAGAAACTAAAATCTTTAACAAATCCAAGCTTAAACCGGAATTCTGGTGCCGTTACGTTGACGACACTTTTGTCATCTGGAGACACGGACTAGACGAACTAAACAAATTTTTCGATTTCATCAATCAAATACACCCTAATATCAAGTTCACTATGGAAATTGAACAAAACGGAAAATTACCTTTCTTGGACGTACTAGTTTATAAAAGATCTGATAACACATTAGGACATGAAGTTTACAGAAAACCCACGCATACAAACAGATACCTGCATGCCTCCTCCCACCACCACCCATCTCAAAAGCAATCGGTCATCAATTCCCTTGTATACAGAGCTGTCTCCATAACAGATAAAGATAACTTACAAAAGGAATTACAAAATGTTAAACAAATCCTAATACAAAACGATTACACAAACAAACAAATTAATAAAGCAATAAGAAAATACACTCAAGAAAACAAGTCAACACAACCTAATAAAGAAAGAGAGAGGAAAACAACCACCACCCTACCCTACATTCAAGGTATCACGGAACAAATAGGAAGAATTCTCAACAAACACAACATCCAAACTATATTTAAACCACCTGCAAAAATAGGACAAATTTTAAACAACCCTAAAGATAAAAAGGAACCTTTCAGTGATCCGGGAGTATATCAAATCCCTTGTTCTTGTGGTAAAGTCTATATTGGAGAAACCGGGAGGGCGGTAAGTCAACGTGTAAAAGAACATGAGAGTAAAGTTAGGCTAAAACATTTCACACAATCAGCAGTAGCTGAGCATCATATCGAAACAGGACATAGTATCTTATTTGACAAAACAACCGTCATCGCTAAAACGTCTAATAAATTCCCAAGAAAACATAGAGAAGCAATCGAAATCTTGAAACACCCTAATAACATCAATAGAGACAATGGATATAATACCAATCCGATTTGGCTTTCCGTCCTCCCGGGTTTTTTAAAAAAGACTTAATTGGCCAATCAAGTTCAAGCAGTCCCCACCATGGGGCACTCTGGCCAATCACAGGCATCATAGAGAATACATATATAAGAACAACATAACCTGAAACCTCAGTTTCAGGTCACCCCTGAAGATGTGAACTGCAATGTTCACGAAACGTCGGCAACATTCATAGTTTCGCACACGATTGAAACCCGAAAAATCTTTAAATTTTAAATTCTAAATTTAAATTTATTATAATGAATCATCGTGAAAGTATCAAATCTATTAATTACTTAATTGTATAAATAAATATAATTTGTTTAAACAATTATTTTTCCAACAATATTTTTTAAATCGTATGTTCTGAATTAAACATAATATTGAATGATTTCGAGGAGTAGTAAATTCTGTTAAAAACGTCGTGTCATTGTTTAAACAAGTGCTTTTCTATAATATAATTATTATGATAAAGATTGTAAAAATATGAAGAAAGCAATGATAAATGCACTTTTATAATTGAAATTTTATTAGGACTTTCATGATTTATTTAACATTGCGCGAAAGAAGATGTAAACCATCCACACTCAATTTGAAGGAAATTTGAAAAAAAAAAACAATAACTAATTGTATGAACAATAACATAAAGTTTTTAGCAGAATTTATTACTCCTCGGAATCATTCAATATTATGTTTATTTCTGAAAATACGATTTAAAAAATATTGTTGGAAAATTAATTGTTTAAACAAATTATATTTGTTTATACAATGAAGAAATTGTTAATATATTCTTTCTATACACTATACAGTTAAAAAAATAATTATATGTATTTTATTTAATTTAATTTTTTTATGTTATCGAAAAAAACTGCTTAAGCAAATCAAAATTGTTTAAACAAATGGAAATTTATTGAACATTAAAAGAAATGTATCAAAATTATATAATTATTTAACAGAAAGTAGCATAGGATACCAATTTGAGAAAAAACTGGACATCTCTGATCGATATTATAAAATTTCAGTTTCACGGTGTGTATAAGGATTTCTCTCATGATTGATAGTTACCATCTCTGAAGATAATACAGATTCCTAGTAAAAACATGTATCTACCATAACACCTTGCAAATAAAGAGTATTCGAAAAAAGGACTCTTCTTACGATCTCTCTAGTAGCTTAGTGGTTAGAGCACCTTATTGGCAATCAGTTGACCTGGCGTTCGAATCCCAGCGGAGCGAAAGGAGTAGATCTTTTTTTCGAATACAAAATTTAATTTTAAAAATATTTAATTTATAGCTCCATCTGGTCTCGAAGGACGTTAACACTTTCTGTATTAGAGGAGATATATCTCTGATCGATATCATAGAATTCCATTTTCACGGTGTGTGTGAGGATTTCCCTAATGATTGATAGTTACCATCTCTGAAGATAATACAGATTCCTAGTATAACCAATAAGTAATTGTTTAAATAATTACATAATGTTTTCAAAAAAAAGTTAATACGCCCAACAATGGCAAACTATTACCCAGATAACAATGGTGCGACGCATGTAACCCGCACGTCATGCGAGGCATGTCGTGCGTGCGAAAATTCATTAACTTTGCCAACATGTGCCTCGTTCAAGTGATGGGCACCAGAGTGCGAGCAGAATGCGTCGCATTACGCTGTCACGCAGTGTTGATATTATGCGACGCACATAGTGTAGGCACCGTGATGGCCGGGGATGACGTAAATTTACGTAAATTTGATATGATAAAAAATTAAAAATTATCGTAATATTAAAAATCTTTAAAAAACTAATTATTGAACTGCCACATCGTTGATGTATATCAACGATACGCGTCGTAAATACAATCGCTAAACGCTCGCTTGACTAATGCGTAATGTGTCATTTTTCCTCCATTTGCAAAGAAGAAGTCATTGTTTCGTTCCTGCTCCCGGCGTTTGTTGTTGTGCCTAGTTTTATCCATTTTATGAAATATGTCACAATCTAATCCATAATTGAATTCTTGGATTTGAGGTTATTGTAGATTTTTATAAGAGCTTTTGCATCATGCTGCGTTAGCGGTATGTACACATAAAAAATTGTATGCACTATCTAAATGCGTAATCATAACCTCATACTTTTTTGCTTGAGAATGTTGCTTAGCATTTCAATAGAAATCATAGTTGTTTCATATAAAAATACTTATTTCTCCTTAGTATCGTCCAATAAAAACTTATTTTCATTATTAATTCAAGTTTAGAATGGTCGGGTTGATCTTTGAGAATTTAGCTGTAGGGGAAACCTCCCTACAGTGGATAGCTTCCTACAGTGGACATTTGTAAATAAAAGCGAAATGCCTAAAGTAAACCTAATTTGCGCATTTGGTATGATTTAAGTTGATAAGAATGCATCATAAGACAGAATTTCATGTTATACCTAATTATAATAAAAGAAAAAAGTATAAAAAACTATTTTTGACATAATCAAGAAACTTTGTCCTCCACTTTCGTAATTTTTTCCAAGTATCACAATTTTTTCACAATGATTTTGTTTATTAATATATGTTCCTTGGTCATTATACCATAATATTTTTCACCCTAGAATCTTACGTTCTATGTAAGAAAATTATTATAAATATAATCCTTGAGGCTCTCATTTTCCTACTATGGATACCAGCGTCATCCCTACAGTGGATTGTCAGTTGAAAGTTTTAGATAATTTGCACTCATAGGTTGGTACTAAAATAGCAGAAGGCAGAATCAGCTGATACTTTGAACATAGCTGCAGCGTAATGTAATTGAGAGTAATTTTAAATTTCCCGCAAGTAGAAATAACCTCACCATGCCCAATTTCTGTGTAGGTATTTTCTAGGTACTTTTGACATGGCAAGATTGGTGGCAATCCTAGCCCCACCGGACCTGTCCACTGAAAGGCGTGTTGTGAAATATGAGCGAAATAACTGACATTATATTTTTGCTAATTTTATGCAAAATCGAAATTATATCACTTTTTTCTTTGTTCTGATAGTAGCGTCGGTATAAAATATAATTTAGGGGTATGCATAAAAACATCTTTCTATTCTGATTCGCGGTGTAGAATCGAATGTCCACTGTAGGGCAAACCAGCCAACACTGGACAAAATTTTACCACCTCAAAATAATATCAATATCTTTTTATTCGCTAACGAATTGATTTTCACTGATATCTCATCACATGGGTGAATATATCAGCTTAATTTGTGTCAAAACAGCTGTTTAATATATATCCTATATTGTTTTTACTGAAATCTACCAATTTTTGCTATCCACTGTACGGAGGTCTCCCCTAGTGGATTTTGGAGCATATTTCAGATTTCTTGAACTTTTTTCCATGCTCACAAATGTTGATAAAATTATTAATTATGTATTACGATTCTTAAAGTTACATTACATTATTTTTGAGCCCTGCAATTAATATGAAAAAAATGAGATTTTTATCTTGATATATTAGGTGCTTACTATTTGTATTGTGAATCTTATATTTGCTGTATGAATTAATTAATATGAAAGGTACAATTTTTACTCTAAAATAGATTCATGTATAGCACGACTTTAATAACATAATAAACGACATAAAATACATTTACCACTTGTCATTTTACATTTAAAAATAATTAAATAAATTATTTATTAACCCTCCCATTAAACCTGCACTTCGTGCGTGGAATCTGCCCGCACGATGTGCGACCCATGTGTGCATCAATTGATGTCGCAGCTGTGTGATCATATGCGTGCACGACGTGCGGGATAACCCGCACAATGCGCGCATCGTGCGTACACAATTGTTATCTGGGTTACATTTCAATCAAAAAATTGTTTAAAACGTCATTAGAAATATTCAAATTGTCGATTAGTCTCACATCCGTGAGATGGGTGGTCACAGGGCACGACGAAATCACAACGACAGGCCGGCGAAATCCTCGTTTATCTTGAGGACACGAAGCGACCTAAGGATGACAGCTTTCTGCATCCATCTCGCAAGTGCCTTGGAATATTTTTGGCACGCGGGTATGGCTTTAAGGTTACGAGCCAGTGATAATTTCGCACCTCCGAGAGCACCTATCACAAGGACAATTACTCGTACCGAATATTTTGGGTACAGTCGTTGCAGCTCTCTTTTAAGGTCTTGATACCTCTCCTCTTTTTCTTTCTCCTTTGCAGTGATGTTGTATTCGGACGGAGCCGAGAATTCGATCACGAATATCGTTCGTTTCTCGAAGTCTTGGAGAATAATGTCAGGCCTCGAGTGCGCAACGGAGACTGCTGCCCGAAAATCGTAGTTCCAGAAAATCCGGCACTTCTCGTTTCGGACAATTGACTCTATATCTCTTGGAGCGTTCGGCAGGGCAGGGTCGCGACCAACACCGTAAGAGCGACAAAGGTGGTAATAAAGTACTCTTAGGACCGCATTATGTCTATAGATATACGTTGTTCCTGCGTGGGTCGGACACCTCGATAGTATGTGTTCTAGGTACTCAGGGTGTGGATGACACACTCCGCACCTATCACTGGGAACTTCTCGACATAAAATGCGGTGACGGTATGCAAAGGTTGAGATGACACCGTCCTGGCATGCGAAAATAAAGCCCTCTGTACCTGAATTGAGCCCTGATGATTTGTGGAAAGCAAAAGTTTGCTCCTCCGACAAGGATTGTTTTTCTACATTTCTGTGAAAGTTTCCGTGCATATGCTTGTCAAGTAGCTCTTGGTGGAATTTTCCAACCTCTGCTTTCTTTACTTCGGTTTTTAGACGTGTAGCATCTAGATGGTGTAATGCACTTTCCTCACTTCTGATGTTAAAATTCAGGCCAAGGGTCTCGGCTACTTGCTCCGCGGCTTTGTAAAGGAACGCTCCTTCGCCAATCATCTCGTGATTCCGGACCATTTTTAGGAGCGGATCTCTGCCATTAGCAACGATGTGAGCTGTACTTAGGACAATTCGGTTATTAAGACACTGGAGATTCAGAAGTCTGCGTTCGCCTTGACGGCGTGAAATGTATAATCGCGGAACTGACGAATTGATGTGCAAGCTTTTATGCATATGCATGATCTTACGCGTAGTGACATCAAGGGCCTTAAGCTCGTTCTTTGTCCATTGAACCACCCCAAACGAGTAGAGTAGAACCGGGACGGCAAGGATGTTAGTCGCAGATACCTTGTTCAACGCCGACAGATTGGAAGACCAAATCTGTCGAAGAAGATGCTTGTATCTGCTTCGGAGAGACTCCTTCACTGATGTTACGTCCTGAATGCGGCTTTGAGGCACGCCCAGGTATGTATAGGTCTCTCCAGTGTTAAGATGTCTAATAACACTTATATCTGCAAGCTCAGGGTCCTTGGGAACGCCAGTAATCTTTCCTTTCTTCAAATGAATTTTGGCACACTTGTCCAAACCAAAGTCCATCCCAATCTCTCCTGTGTAGTTCTTGACGATATTTTTAGCAGTTTGAAGTTTGCTTTTACCAGCGGCATAGATCTTCAGTCCATCCATATAAAATACATGAATGACCTTATGCTCACGCTGATTAGTGTCACCACAGAGGTATCCAGGACAATTTCGTAGTGCGAGAGATAGAGGCAGAAGTGTGATGCAAAAAAGCAAAGGGCTCATACTATCCCCTGAAAGACGCCCCTCTGGAAGGTGACCTTGTTCGTCGTCAGGCGATAATTCCTAGATGAGATGGTAAATCTAGTTTTCCAACGAGGCATCAATCTCTCTGTGCATCTCACTATGTGTGGATGTACCTTCAAGCTTTCCAACGGACAGATGATAAGTCTATGAGAGGTTGAATCGAAAGCTTTCCGGTAGTCAATCCAGGCCATTGACAGGATGCGCTGATGAACTGTAGCGTCTTTACAGGCACACCTGTCAATTATCAGGTTCTCTCGACAGCCTGCTACACCTTTTTTCGAGCCATGTTGTTCGTACATCTCTCGCCATACAGGCTTAATTCGTCGAGCAATCCTGTTGTTTAGGACAGCTGTAAAGATCTTATACAGTGTGTTCAAACAACTTATTGGCCTGTAATTCTCTGGTTTGGACAAGTTGCCTTTTTTCGGTAGGAGTATAGTGCGTCCCAACACAAGCCACTGCGGAATGGGCGTTTCCGACTTTAAATATGAGGTGAATATGCGGGCCAAATGTTGGTGTATAAAAGTAAACTTCTTCCACCAAAAGTTCTTGATACAATATGGTCCAGCAGCGGAAAAGTTCTTCGTGCCTCTAAGTGCTTTTTTCACCTCTTCGGCAGTGACTGATGGGCACTCCTCCTCAGATTTTATGAGGCTGTCGCAAAACTCCTTGAAGCGGATGATATTGTCAGGATCTTCTTTCAACACTAGTGTTTTCGGGATCTTGTATACCTCTCTCCAAAAAGTCTCCACCTCCTTGGGCTTGGGTGGATTTTTCACAAAACAGGGGGATCACTGAAGAGGCGTGATGGGTCAGCGAGAAACTGTTGATTCTCCCTGATCCATCTCTCCCTCTTCTGTATCCTCCTCCTTGCGTCAGATAACAGCCTTATTTTGTCAACAATATGCTGCTTGATTGTCAGCAGCACGGTCGTATACACAGGTCCGGGGACTCTCGTAGTGGGGGAAGTTCCCTTATTAAAGCTTCCGATTATTTCACAAAGTTGCCACTTCCGGTAGTGGCGTAATAGTAGAGTAGAGAAAGTGGCGGATTAATTTCAAATTTCAGTTTCAAGAAGTCAATTTAATCCAGATATATTCAATAATATGAATCATGTGGTTGCTTTTCTAAATTAATGAAAATAATAAACACTGAAAATTATATGATTTAAAGTCAATTGCATGAAAATGATTTTTGAAAATATTACTATAGTGCAGCGAGTTGCGTTAACACTTGAACAAATTTGTTTGTATAAATAGTAAATATAAATCGTGAAAATTGTAGAAAATATAACGAACAATATTATTAATGGACAAATAAATATATATTATCATATAAATACATACTTATATGTAATATTTTAGGATCAAGGCAGTATTTAATACCATAAGTCAGGTTCCTAGTATTAAAGAATCAAATATTCAAATTTGAAATTTGAGCATTTTACAAGGATTTAATACAGTAACTCAGGCCCCTAGTGATAAATAATCAAATATTCAAATGTAAAATTTGAGCATTTTACAAGGATTCAATATAATAAGTCAGGTCACCTGGAAATAAATAATCACATATTTAAATGTAAAATTTGAGCATTTTACAAGGATTTAATATAATAATTCATGTCCCTTTTATTGAATAATCAAATATTTATATGTAAAATTTGAGCATTTTACAAGGATTCAATACTTGAATTCCAGTTGACACTTTGACACTCTGAGGTTAGAAAAAGTGTTTTGTTTATCTTTTCAAATTCAAATCCTACACTACTCGACACATACGCCACTACATACAGTGGTCAGTTTGCGAAACTTTCTGGCTTACGTTAGGGAACTTCCCCCACCATGAGAGCCCCCGGACCTGTGTATACGACCGTGGTCAGCAGCTTTGACTTGTTTAGTGTGTGATTCAAGGTCCTTAGTTCTTGGGCGAACTTTCGAACCCTTTCCGTGAACGGTCTACCAGATGTTATGTAGTCAATCACACATTGAACACAGGTCGCATTCTGTCGTGCCCATCCAATTTTCTTGTTAAGTTGATGCAAGCGTCTTCTCGTCTTTTGATCCATCGTCGGTTTCAGCCTTCGATTTGAATCAGCTTAAGAGGATATATATATATATATATATATATATATATATATATATATATATGTCCTCAAGACACACGAGGGTTTCGCCGGCCTGCCGTTGTGATTCCGATGTGCCCTGTGACAACCCATCTCACGGTTGTGAGACATGGCCATAGGTGTGATTTACCGCGGTTCTCCTGGGGGCTATTGACATTTTGTAGATGGCAGTTGCTCTTAGTAGGACCCTGCGGTGGTTGTTAAACTGTTTTTAAAATTATATATGTCCATCTAGGACACATACTATCTAGTAGTCCAACTCATGCGGGAACGACCTACATCCAAAGGCATAATGCGGCACTAAGTGTGCTTTATTACCATCTCTGTCACTCTTACGGCATTAGCCCAAATACCTCTCTGCTAAACGCTTCTAAGGAAATAGAGTCAATTGTCAAAAATGAGAAGTACCGCATATACTGGAACTTCATATTCTTGACAATTGTTTCTGTTGCGCACTCGAGGCCTGACATAATCACCTTGACTTCGAGAAACAAACTATGTTGGTTATCGAATTTTCGGCACCAGCTGACAAAAACGTCACAGCCAAGGAGAAAGAAAAGAAAGAGAGGTTTAAAGACCTTATAAGGGAGTTACGAGGTTATACCCAGAATATTCTGTTAAGCTAATCGTCTCGACCATCGGCGCTCTTGTTGGTGCCAAGGTTTCACTGGTTAATTGCCTAAAAAGCATCCCTGCGTGTCAACAAAATGCTGAGGTACGAGACTTTTGCCGGATCATCATATGGAATTCGTCGTAGACTGTAACCACCTATCTTACGGTCGTGAGACGTGGTTACGGCTGAAATTTTACCGCGATGTTACCCAGATAATAAAATGCCTGCACAGTGCGAGCATTATGGGTGGCACGAATGCGGATAAGGCCCCATTACGTGAGTTCATATCGCCACGCAGATGTGTCTTCCATGTGGCCGCATATTTTTCGCATTTGAGCGGGGAAATGCGAGCACGTACAGCGAGTAAAATGATTGTAACATTACAATGATGAGAGGCTAAGGGGTTCGGTCCGTTGGCCGCTGGTGCTGAGGTAAAATCAACATGGCGTCGGTGACTGGAGGGAAATTTTGAAAAAATCTATTAAATGAAATAATAAAATCGATAATTTTTTTTTATATTGATTTCAATATTTTATTAAATATAAGTTCTGCCCTGTTTACGAAAAGCGCCGAAACTCATAATTCTATTAATTGTGCTCTGTGAGTGTATCGGTTTACCAAATGAGTGTATGGTTCAAAAGCGATTATGAGAAGACAGTGTGTGAGAAATCGTGAACCGCGACGGATCATTTAGGGATCCCGTCTGATAGTTTCGTACGAAGAACTCAAAATTAACACGGTTACTAAAAAACTGGTGTTCTTGTGGCTGAGTGATAATGTTAATGAGAAAAGAGGTCTTAGTCTGCTAAATTTGACTCTTATTAATTTTGATAGTGGTTTGAAAAATGCTGAATTTTCATTGACTTTGCCTGGATCTGGCGACTTCTAATTTTTAAATAATTTAGAAAAAACATTCTTCATCGCTAAACATGCCCTATACATTATTATTATGAACAATTTTACTTAATAAAAATATTATTAATTTGTTCATTTATACTGTTCATTTATTATTGAAAAATTGTACCGATTCATACATGCATTGCGCTCTCATTGCGCTCGCACTCCGCGACTCCTTGCACTCGCACTTAAGTTCCCATCACGGACAGTGTGCTGAGAACGCAGCATTTGTACACACACGACGTGAGACTCACCGCCTGCGCGTAAAGTGCGATGCACGATTGTTATCTGGGTACAGTCAGTGTCCGAAATCAGTCATTGTCGACCATTTCTAGTCAATGTCTTTCCCAGAAACTAAAGTTCGGAAATTTCCAACATTGACCGGTCATTGTCGACAATGACTAAAGCCCAGCGGTCAATGTCATTTTGCTCAAATGCTTAAGAGCTGGAGGCAATCAGGGAAGGCTGGTGCCTAACTCTATGATTCATTATTGTTCAGGTACGTGAAGGTATCCTGCAATGATACTTTGCTATATTGTTCCTAGGATATGAGAGAAATGTATGCATAATTATGATTATTAAAAAATATCTGCTGCTTGGCAGTATTATTTAAACAATTTTTATAAGCAAATACACAGTTTTCGTAAGCCACAAAGAATAGGGTCCATTTTTTTGCAGAATCGATCAAAAATATCTTACCAATTACTTCTTGCTGTCATTTTTTCCAATTTAACAACAATCGGTAATTATTTTAACAATGTTTATAAAGAAATTCAGATTTTTAACATAATTGCACGAATATGGACAATTTGTGTGTGGAATCCATCCAAAATGTATCGTTTCATGACTCGCAGCTGTAATTTTGTTCAAATTGATTAAAAAATATTAATTTTTTGAACCATTTTTATGAATAAATGCACATTTCGACCATTTTTCGAAGAATAAGCTTCATTTTCTTTACGAAATCAACTAAAGAAAAAAAAATGTATTTGGCTTCCGTTTTCGGTACCGATTGCGAGAGAACTGTTTTGTGTCAAGCGTTGGTTTTTTTGGCTTTGGTGAAGGGAATCAGCGTGTGTGGAAGCAGAAAGGGCATTGAGTGCGGAGATCAGGTGTGAAGGAAGAAGGGTGAGTGAAGGCGAGGGTGTAAAGGTTGAAAGTGAGTTGTGAGAAAAGGAAATTGGAGCGTACGAAAGTTTTGAGGTTAGGAGTGATAAATTGTTGTCGGGCAAGGAGGGTAAGAGGTAGGCGGGTGAAGAGAGGGTAGCGTCACGAAACAGTGGGTAAGGTGGGATACTGGGATGCCGACGGTAAGAAGTCCGCAAACGGGCGCCAGAGGGCAGGCGGGAGATGAGACAATTGTTGGCGGTCAAGAGGCGTTTAAGACGCCAAGCAGGGTGGGGACGGCAGAGAGAAGGGATTCAGGTATGGGCCATATAGGCGGGAGGCCCTCTAACCTACAACGCCTGAACAAGCTAGGCAGCGCGGGCTGGAATCGGACTTTAGAAGAATGACGAAAAAAAGGAAACGTGACCAGTAGTGAGGGGGAAGACAAAAGAAAAAGAGAGGGAGGGGACGATGAGTTAGAAACGGACAAGGGAAGCAAGAAAGTCAGGAATAAACTCACTGAACGGAAAACACCAGATAGAGATAGGGGGGATGGAGGGATGTTTGAAAAATTAGAGGCTCTCATAAAAGGATTTAGAGAGGAAGCAAGGAAAAGTTTGGAAGATATAAATAGGCAGGGAAACAGAGGGTGCGGAAATAGACATAGGGAGTAATAAGAACGTGCAAAATGAGAATGAAAGATTGAAGAAGAGACTAAATGACATTGAAAGGAGATTGGAAGGGGAAGAAAAGGCAAAGAGGAAAAATAACATAATTGTTAAGGGATTGACAATGGAGGGTGAAACAGGGGAGGTGGAAATCATAAATCTTCTGAGAGATATTGGAGTTCAGGTAAGGGTAGAAGGAGTTAAGAGAATAGGAGGGACGAAGGAAGGAAAGAAAGGAATGTTTGTAATAAAAGTAGGGAGTGAGGAGGAGAAAAAGAAAATTATGGAGAGCAAGAAAGTATTGAAAGGAAGAAGGGAAAGAATTGAAGAGGATCTGACATGGGAGAGGAAAAGGAGATGGAAAATAAAAAAGAGGGCATGGATAGAGAGGAAAAAGGGGTGCGTGGTATGGATAGGGAGAGATAGATTATGGATAAATGGGGAGGAATGTTTCTGGGACGAGGAATCAGAACAAATAAAAAAGAAGGGAAGAAGACTTGGGAAAGGTAGAAAAAAGGAAGTTTCAAAAGAGGTCAGCGATCAAGCAGAGGGGGTTTTCAAAAAGCTAGGCGGAAGAAAAGTGAGGACGATAGGTGAGGGAAGGGATGGGAAAACCGTAAAAATGAAGGAAAAGAAGAAAGAGCTGGTTTTGATAGGAGGTGACGTGAATGCTTGGACTGGCGAGCAAGGGGGAGGGACTTGGGATGAAGAAGACGAGGCCTATTTAAGGTGCTCCAAACATAGGGAGGTAGACAGGGAGGGGAGGGGGTTACTAGAAGTAATAGGAGAAACAGGATGGTTCATATGTTATGGCAATATAAAAGGAGATGAGAAGGGAGAGATCACATTTATAGGTAAGGGAGAAACAGTAATAGACTACATCCTGGCGGAAGAAAGAATGAGGAATAGGATATGCAGTATGAATGTGGGGAATGAGATAGGGTCCAAGCACTTCCCAGTAATAGCTACACTGAAAGGTGGCGTCCATAAGCGCGGCAGAGGGAGAAAGGAAAGAGGGGGGAAAGGAACACGAAAATGGGAGACTGGGGGGTAGATAAATTGAAAGTGTTCGAACAAAAAATGGAAAAGGAGAACGTTAGATATGAAAAGGAGGAGGAAGTAGACCTGTTGATTGAAAGGTTGAAAGGGTCGATTGAGAAGGTAAGGGATGATATAGGTACGAAAGAAAGAAGAGAAGAGGGAAAGAGAGTACAACAGGAGGAAAAGAGAACATGAGAGGATGCTGGAAGGGAAAAAGCAAAAAGGAAAGGAGAAATGCAAGGAAGAAGTAGAAAAAGCAATCAAAGAAGGTAGGGTTTGGGATGTGATAAACAGGGAAAGAGGAGGAAGGAGGGCACGAATGACGAAATAAAAATGGATTTGTGGACCGATTTACTTTAAGGGTCTGCTTGGGGGAGAACAAAATAGGATCGAAGGGGAAAATAAAAAGACAGTACAGGGAGAAAGGGAGGAAGCGAACGAAATAACAAGAGAAGAAGTGAATGAGCCGATAGATAGACTAAAAAGAAACAAGACTACAGGAGAGGATGGTATGGAGAACGAAGCGATGAAGTATGGAGGAGAAGGGATTAGGGAAGGGATGTGGAAGATTTGCAACAAGGTCTGGAAAGGAGAAGGGTGGCCGGAGGAGTGGATGACAGCGCTGGTGGTACCGCTTGTCAAGAAAGGGGAGGTTAAGAAGGTAGAAGAGTACAGAGGGATCACTCTTATGCCAGTGGGTTATGAAATATACGCGGAAATTCTAAGAAAAAGGTTGGAGAGTCAGATAGAAGAGAAACAAAGTATCCCATACAATCAGACGGGATTTACAAAAGGGATGGGAACAATAGATAATATTCACGTACTCAACTACTTGGTTAACAGAAACTTAGGGAGAAAAAAAGGTAAATTAGTAGCCTTGTTCGTAGATTTTAAAGCAGCTTTTGACTCAGTGAATAGAAAAGTTCTATGGCAGGCAATGGAAGAAAGGGGAATAGAGGAAGGGTTAGTGAAGAGGACAAAGGAAATTTTTACTGAAACCAGGATTATGGTGAAGATCGGTGGAGAAAAAGGGGAAGTTTTCTGGACAGAAAGAGGTCTTAGGCAAGGGTGCCCGTTGAGTCCGCTGCTTCTTAATATGCTGCTGGCAGACTTAGAGGAGAAGCGAAAGGAGAAAGGGAAAGGGGGGGACGATTCTGGGTAATAGCAAACTATACTCTCTAGCATACGCGGACGACGTAGTTCTATTAGCAGACGATGAGAAGGGGATGAACCTAATGATAAGAATGTTCGAAGACGATGTAGGAGCAAAAGAACTGACGGTGAACGTAGGGAAGATCACGGTGATGTGCTTCAGAAATAGAAAGACCAAAATAGGTTACGGTTGGAAGATGAACGGACAAACAGTGGAAAGCGTGGAAGAGTTCTGTTACTTAGGTTTCTGGTTTGAGGCAGGAGGGGGAAACGAGATGCAGGTGAGGAAGAGAATCGAATGTGCGAGCAAAGTAATGGGCCAAGTATGAGGTATAGGAAAGAGAAGGTTCAAGGACGATTGGAGAATGAGGGTCTGGTTGTTTGATGCGATGGTATGGGCGGTATTGTGTTATGGGGTAGAAGTCTGGGGATGGAAGGAACATAGGAAAGTGGAAAGCATGCATGAGAGATTTCTGAGATGGGTAATGGGGGTTAGTTGGAGTTGCCCAGGATACATGTTGAGGGAAGAACTAGGAAGGGAGAAAATGGTAACGAGACAAATTAAGAGAGCCTGGAGGTTTGAAGAGAAGCTGAAAAGGGGAGAGGGGAGTAGAATAGCATAAGTATGCTTGAACGAAGTTCGGAACAAGGAGACGAGAGGAAATTTGGGAAATTCGAGATGGGAGGAAGAAAGGAAAAATATGAGGAGGGTTTGTGAGATACAAGAAGGGGTTCTGGATTGGCAGAACATAGAATCAGATATATTAGTAAGACAAGGAGAAGAGAGATGGAGAAAGATTATGGATTCTAGGTGCAATAAATGGTTTATGATGGTCAAAGAGTTGACGGAACCAGAATATTTGCAAAAGATGAAGAAGGAAGACAAATGGAATAGGGTGGTACGATTTAGAATGGGGGAAGGAGTGAGAGCTTGTAGATATTGGATGGATGAAGAGGACAATCTGTGCAGAGTATGTGGATACGAAGTGGAGTCATGGGCACACGTGCTAGAGAGGTGTACAGGATAGTAAGATGGACAGTTGAGTGTGGATGAATGTGTAAGATGGATTTTGGATGGTAGTGGACAGGGAGTGATGTGGATGAAAAAACTGGAAGAAATAAGAGAAAGCAAGGGAACCGGGCAGAGCCAAACGGTTGATCCTGTTTAAAGGAAAGTAACTAGTAAAAATTTTTAATTTTCAAATCGGTGAAAATGCATTTGATGGTAAGAGAAAACGGAAGCCCTGGAAGATAGCTCAATTTAGAAGTTTAAGGAGAATATTAATAATATTATTGTTATTATGTAAGGCGAAGCATTATAATAATATAAGCAGCGGATAAGTTAGACTAAGGGTGAAATGTAAATATATGTACAGGGAGCGGAGGCCCTCAAACCCGTAAAAAGGAGAGATTAAATATACATGCATACACACATGCATACATAAATACATACATACATACATACATGCGTACAACTAAAAATGTATTTCTAACGACTCTTCGCTATGATACTTTGCAGATGGATGAGAAAAGGTAATTATTTAAACCATTTTTATAAACAAATATACATTTGGGTCACTTTTGCAGAAAAAGCCTTATTTTTTCGTGGAGTAAGCTAAAAATGTCTTATCAATGACTCCTGGTCAGATTTCCCTAATTAGGAAAAATCGTGCATTGTTTGAACAATATTTATAAACAGTTTCATAGTTTTACCATTTTCCAATGATACTTGTTTTGCGGAATTGTTGTCAAGATACGATTCCCAATAATAAATATTCAAACTTTGGATTTGTTAATAAATATTGTTTTAACAATGAACACTTTTTCCTGATTAAGGAAATGTGACAAGGAGGAATAATTTGCAAAACATTCATTTAGATTTCGCAAAGAAAATCATCGAGTTCAATGGAAAAATGGTCAAACTGTGCATTTCTACATGAATATTGTTTAAATAATAAACAGAACTTTTCAGTTGAACAAACAAGGCAACAAGGACTCATTGGTTCACTAGGATAATAATTTCCCGAACTTTCAAAAAAACAGGAGATAACAATTTTTTACGCGGGTACACTTGACGAATTTTGCCCCATAAACAATATATAGCAAAGTATCATTGCAGGATACCTTCACGTACCTGAACAATAATGAATCATGAAGTTGGGCACCTGACTCCCCTAATTGCCCCCAGCTCTGACGAATTTAAGCAAAGTGACATTGACCGCTGGGCTTTAGTCATTATCGACAATGAACGGTCAATGTTGGAAATTTCCGAACTTCAGTTTCTGGGATAGACATTGATCAAAGATAGTAGTCAATGTCGACATTGGCTAGGGATTGTCAACAATGACCGATTTCCGACATTGACTGTAACATATGTGACCATCCGTGAAGAAAGGGACCTAGTGCGGAAAAAATGGATTTTCATTTTTTTACGCCAATCGATAGTTTCCGAGTTACTCACTGTAAAAAAAAGTATGATTTCAAGGCTTTTTTCCGGTATTGAAACAGTCCTCCAAAAATAAATTCTCGAGTGGCTCTATTGTAATGCCACTTTATTTTGATGCCACTAAACGTTGTTTTACACGGAGAAAAAACATGGCTATAATAGTAAGAACACTACACTGTAAAAAATTAAAAAATGGTACCACTTAGAATGGTAAAATTACCAACAAAAAATTGGTGCAATTTTACTACTTTGATTATGGGTTGAATACCACTTGCATGTCAGAAGTTCCAACCAATATTGTAACTTTACCATTTTTAGACTGACACTATAGCAAGGCGTTGTAGAAATACAGTTTCTGCTTGTGAATCTGTGACTTTCAGAGTAGGTAATAAATGGACCTACTTTCAGAGTGTTGATTTTGTTGACGCTGGTAAAATTACAGAAATTGTTAAAAATTTCTTTTTCCAACGTAATCTCACGTCTTGAAATTTGAGAATCGATAACGCGGGGAACTTGCACAGCTCTTAACGTAGTATAAGTACAAATAATTGTAAAGTTTTAAAGTTGCCCCTTATGCATCGTCTCAAAGATATTTTGCTCATGTTCAAAGAACTCTGAAGAACTCGGAGAAACTCAGATACTCAAGTGTCGACTTCGACAATCATTATTGTGTTTTGGCTGTGATATTTTGTCTACATCGTTTCTCAACGACAAAATTTGTATGGAAAAAGACGAAATATTCGCATTTTGTATGTAGATGCTAAAGTTGCCATGTTGAATAAGAACAAGAATATTTCAGGTTAGAGTAGTATCACCTACAAATTCATAACGCATTGTAATTTTACAGAATCTGTCTGGAAACTTACACAACCTAAAAATTGAAATAAATATTAAAAGTGAATATTCGTTAATGTCAGTGAAAACGTTACTTTGGGAGTAGGTAATAATCGGACCTTCTCTGAAAGTGGTAAAATTAACAGAAATTTTTTTTACAGTGCAGTCATGCTTTTGTCGCAGGTTTCATTCAATGCTTTATTATATTTGTAAAGAGCTCACTCTATTAGAGTATGAGTACTCTCACAAAAGAGATATTAGGCCACGCCTACTTACGAACCTAGCTTCACAGCAAGCACCGGTACGCGTGGCCTAACATCGCTTTTGCAAGAGTACTCATACTCTAAGAGGATGGGTTTTCTTATAACCGCAGTAACGCAAAGTTTCTTTATGGTATGAGCCATTTAATGCTAAACTTGTCTAACCTGATGCCAATATTGGTAGGACTGCATACCAATTTCGCACATGAAGTTCCGTGCTATAATATTAAGAGCACAGCCTACTATAACAGTGCGATTTTTTTCTCCGTGTAGTACAACTTTTGTGGATTGAAACAGGACACACACAAAATTCTTTTCCTTTCCTTCTTCTTCTTCTTTCCTTTCTTCGGATGAATTTTGGCACACTTGTACCAACCAAAGTCCATCCCAGTCTCTCCTGTGTAGTTTTTGACGATATTTATAGCAGTTTGAAGTTTGCTTTTACCAGAGGCATAGATCTTCAGGTCATCCATATAAAATACATGAGTGACCTTATGCTCGCGCTGATTCGTGTCGCAACAGGTATATCCAGGAGAATTTCGTGGTGCGAGAGATAGAGGCAGAAGTGTGATGCAAGAAAGCATAGGGCTCATGGTATCACCTTGATAGACGCCCCTCTGGAAGGTGACGTTGTTTATTGTCAGACGATAATTTCTAGTGTGGATGTACCTTCAGTTTTTTTAACAGACAGATGATACGTCTATGAGAGGTTGAATCAGAAGCTTTCCGGTAGTCCATCCAGGCAATTAATAGGACGGACTGATGGGCTGCAGCGACTTTACATGCACGCCTGTCAATTAGCAGGTTCTCTCGACAGCCTGCTAGATCTTTTTTCGAGCCACGTTGTTCGTACATCTCTCGCCATACAGGCTCAATTTGTCGAACAATCCTGTTATTCAGGACAGCTGTAAAGATCTTATACAGTGTGTTCAAACAAGTTATTGGCCTGTAATTCTTTCGGTTGGACAAATTGCCTTTTTTCGGCAGGAGTATAGTGCGTCCTAACACCAGGCACTGCAGAATGGGCGTCTCCGTCTTCAAATATGAGGTGAATATGCGGGCTAAATGTTGGTGTATAAAAGTAAACTTCTTCCACCAAAACTTCTTGATGCAATCTGGTCCAGTATCGGAAAAGTTCTTCGTACCTCCAAGTGCTTTTTTCACCTCTTCGGCAGTGACTGATGGGCATTCCTCCTCAGATTTGATGAGGCGGTCGCAAAACTCCTTGAAGTGGATAATATTGTCATTATCTTCTTTCAACTCTAGTGTTTTCGGGACCTTGTAGACCTCTCTTCAAAAAGTCCTCCTTGGGCTTCGGTGGATTTTTTACAAAAACAGAAAAATCGCTGAAGAGGCGCGATGGGTCAGCGAGAAACTGTTGATTCTCTCTGAACCGTCTCCCTCTTCTGTATTCTCCTCCTTGCGTCAGATAACAGTCGTATTTTGTCAACAATATGCTGCTTGATTGTCAGCAAATTTGACTTGTTTCGTGTGTGATTCAAGATCCTTTGTTCTTGGGTGAACTTTCGAACCCTTTCCGTGAACGGTCTACCAGATGTTAAGTAGCCAATCACACATTGAACACGGGACACATTCTATCTCGCGCATCCAATTTTTTTGTTCAGTTGATGCAAGCGTCTTTTGGTCTTTTGATCCATCGTCGGTTTCAGCCTTCGATTTGAATCAACCAAAGCTCTCGCAGCACCATAAACTGAGCAATTGATGGTCCAGAGTTCGGACTCTTGCGAGATGTCTCCACAAAGGGAGGCATCCATTTCAGCCAGATCTTGGGGCTTAAGAGGAACTTGCATGTTGATGTTCCTCCTTGTACTGAAATTGCGATCATCTTCCAGAAGGTGCCTGTTTTCTGCGGTTGGTCTTAATGTCGTTTCATCTTCGTCTGCAGCTTGATCAAGCAGCGGTTAGGGAAGCGCTCCGCGTACATATCCATTTTTCCGGCGGTTGTCGGTTTGATTTCGCAAAGACTGATGCGAAACGTGCTGAAGCTCTAGGTGTTTCTGGCACCACAGAGTGTGTATACGCGCCATAAAGCCTCCGCGAACAGGGATAATGCTGGCATCATAGCAGTCTTGCACGCCAACACAGGTGAGAGTCTGTCATAAGGACAACCGCAGGATTTCGCCGGGAGCGGGTGCTAATCAAAATTGCACCCGCTCCCAGCGGAATCGCGATATAATTTCAGCTGTGACCGCGTCTCACGACCGTGAAATGGTTGATTACAGTCTGCGCGAATTCAATACGATGAACCGGCGAGAGTCTTGTACACCATGAGGACACGGAGCGACCCAAGGAAGATTGCCTTCTGCATTTTCCCCGCAAGTGTCTCAGAATTTTGTTGACACGCAGGGATGCTTTTGAGGATATCAACAAGTGAAACCTTAACACCTCGAAGAGAGCTGATGATCAGGACGATTAGCTTAACAGAATATTCCGCGTATGACCGTCGCAACTCCCTTATAAGGTCTTTATTACAGTTGTCGAGAATAAGAATTTGAGTATATGCGGCCCTTCCAATTTTCGACAATTGACTCTATTTCCCTAGAAGCGTTTGGCGGAGCGGTATTTGGAATAATGCTGTAAGTGATAGAGATGTTGATATGGCCCTCTTGGTGCCGGATTGTGCTTTTGGATGTAGGTCGTTCGCGCATGAGTTAGACAACCGGAATCGAACCGAAGGGCCTGTGACAAAGCCACCGGACGTGTCCTCAAGTGGCGGATAGAGAGTCCCTGTACCAAGGGTTTCTGGTCAATATGGTTACAATAATTAATAAGCAGTCGTGGACAATTGTCCAGGGATGGTCCCGAAAGAATAACCCCTAAGCCAAGGCGTAAGAACCGTGCCAAAAGCCGAATGGCACCTGGGTGAGGTGTCTCAAACGATGATTTTGGGATACCAGGCGACCTCTCAGAGTATACTGCCTTATGCTTGCATGCGGGGCTGTACAAGGATGGACAAACCCTTTTCCCTAGCTGCTGGTGGGAACAACAATGACAAGACCAAACATAGTTGTAGTAAGTGCGGTTCGAAACAATCGAATGCGCAGGGTTCCCGACGATGGGTCGGACAACAATTCCGACTACTTTAGAGTTGGAGGAGCCAATTTAAGACGGAGTCAGTGCGATTGACCGGCGGAATCTTGTTACTTATAAGTGGACGGATCGACTCAATGACGGCCTGCTGGAGTGCTATGATACCAGTATGGCCCCTGAACGAAAAGGTTACATGACGCGACTGCATACTCTGTGGTGCGAGAAACACCCAGAGCTCTCGCATTTTTCGCATAAACGTTTGAGAAACCGTGCCGAGGAACTCCGGAAAAGGGGTTGTATAAGCGAAGCGCCCACTCTACCGCAGCCAGAACAAGCTCGCAACAGAGAAAGAGAAGTGACACTGAGACCAACCGCGAACAGGCATCCAATAGAGGAAGAGCGATGCTTCAGGACTCGGCGAAACATCAACATTCAGATTTCTCTCAAGCCCAAAGATCTGGCTGAACTATATGACAAGCTTCGTGGAGATTTTTCCCAGGAATCCGACGTCTGGACTATCAATTGCAGTGTGTATAATGCAGCGAGAGCTTTGCCAGTTTCAAACCGTAAAACAAAAGCAACGATGAATCATAAGACCAAAAGACGAATGCGTCAACTCAGCACATTTCACCGCCAAGGTTTGACAGTTCGCGCCAGAACTGCGGATCCATTAGCACACACTTAATAAGTCAAAGCTGCTGAGTATCAGGCAGCATATTGTTGACAGAATATGAGTACTGTCTGACGTTAGATGGCTAGAGCGGAGGGAGAGGTGGGTCAGAGAAATCCTACAGTTTTTCTCTGACTCATCTCGACTCTTCCGAGATCCTCCAGTTACTGTCGACTGTCCTCCCAAACCAGAGGAGGTCAAAGTATTTTGGAGAGAAGTCTACGAAGTCCAGCATCTACTGAAAGAAGGCTCAGAGTACAGAAAGAGCTTCAGGGAGCTGTGCAATTTCCTCATGACTCCCGGAGAAGAATACCAACCTATCACTACCAAGGAGGTGAAGAACGTATTAAGAGGGATAAAGAACCATTCCACACCGGGACCAGATGGTATCAAGACCTTCTGGTGGAAGAAGTTTTCTTGAACCTACCAGCATCTGGCCCGCATTTCCACCTTATATCTAAATTCGGAAGAGCCTATTCCGGAAAGGTTGGTGGAAGGACGCATAGTACACTTGCCAAAGATGGGCAAGTCAGCTGACCCGAAGAATTACAGGCCAATAACTTGTCTGAACACACTGTATAAGATATTCAAAGCTATCCTTAATGATAGAATTGTTCGTACAATCGGACATGTGTGGCGAGAAATGCATGGACAACACGGCTTAAAGAGAGGCGTAGCAGGATGTGGGGAGAACCTGCTAATCGATACATGTGTCTGCAAAGACTCAGCATCCTACCAGCGCTTCCTATCGATGGTCTGGATTGATTACCGGAAAGCTTTCGATTCAGCCTACCATAGACTTATCATCTGTGTGTTGGAAAGCTTAAAGGTTCATCCGCACATCGTGAGGTGCATAAAGAGATTGATGCTGCTCTGGAAAACCAGATTTACTATCTCATCTGGAATATACTGTGTGACAACTAACACTGTCACCTATCAGAGATCCTCTTTTGCGTCACATTATTGCCAATATCTCTCGCACTTCGCCATTCCGAAGGCTACTTCTGCGGCAAATCTGGAAATCGAAAGCATAAGTTCAGTCATGTATTTTAGATGGATGATCTTAAAATCTATGTCGAAGAATACACTCAGGAGATTGGAATGGAGTTTGGGGTAAACAAAGGCGCCAAGGTTTATCTGAAGCTAGAAAAACTTAATGGCATCCCTGGAGACCCGGAGCTCGTCGACATAAGCGCCATACGACACCTTGATGGTGGACAGGCCTATAAATACCTGAGCGTGCCACAGAGCCGTATTCAGGACGTGACATCTGTAAAGGATATTCTCCGCAGCAGATACAAACGTCTCATCCGACGGATTTGGTCTTCCGAACTGTCGGCGAATAACAAAGTATCTACAACGAACATACTTGTTCCGGTAGTACTTCATTCATTCGGATGGTTTTTATTTATGAAGAACGAGATCAAATCTCTCAATATCGGCCTGGATAAGTAAAGCAGAGGAGAAAATCTTCCGCGAACAGCTCCTGGACAAGAGGATGCACGGCATCTTCCACATAAATGTGAAGGATCAATAAATGTCGTATAAGCTGACGTTTGCTTTCCTTACACTGATAGAAATAAATAAGTGGTACAACAATATTTATGATTAGGTGAATCCTATTTTATTGCTGGTATAGATACAGCTTTACGGGATGTCTGTTTTGGCCATCCAATTCTTGTTGCTTATGAAGGCAGACGCGCAGGCGCGAGCGAGATACGCCTGTTGTAAACAAAACAAACCTAGTGGGGTGAATCATTCATACAAAAGGTATTGCTAAACGTAAACATTTTGAAGATAGTTGACTCAGGTAAATGTTTATGGAATTACACATTTCATATAATAGCAACACATATATTACAGCTTTGTACCACAAATATAAATAAGTTGTATTTACCATATTTCAGTAAGTGCATTTAATACTTTTTGTGATTGAATTACACGAATCATATTATGAATGTACTCGTAAATTTTTAGCCTACGATCGTATGGTTAAACCAGCGTCACCATTTCTATCAGTGTAAATCACCACGATTGAAGTTGGGCACGGAGGGTTTCATTTTGGCGTGCCAAGACGGTGTCATTTCCACTTAGGCATACCGTCACCACATTTAGAGCCAAGACATTCCCGATGATAGCTGAAGAGCGTGTAATGTACACCTCAAGCATCTGGGACACATACTATCTACGCACTAATACAAGAATCTGAATTTCAGTAAAAAAAAGCCTGTTGAATTCCAGATGTAACCAAAAGGATCATTTGCCGGTTCAAAGTCAGCTGCTGATTGAAATATGTCTTTCAGTCAATCGCTTGGTTGAAAGACAACCGCCTTATGCACGTGAAATGAAAGTTTTAGGTTAATTTAAGACACAAATATTGTTGACATCACGTCAAACCTTCACTCCATAATTTTGGAGATTATAACATATCCTACTTATAAAATACGATTTACATGATCAAAATAAGATAAGGAAATTAATTTCTCGTAAAAACTCAAACTTTTCTTCATCTCCATGACAATGTATTCCTTGGAATTTATCTCAGTTTTAACTCATGAAAAACTTTTCGCAAACGATGCACATGTCCAACACATAGATTTAAGCAGGCATCGATTAACACCCGCTTTTCATCATTCCTGGATATAAACTATTTTTGAAATAGTTTTGTGTTATTTAAGTGCAAACATTTCACAAACGACTCAAATATACACTATCCAAATTACCGATATCCACGCTTCAATCGACATTTCTTCTAAGTGTTCGCCCGTCGTAGTTCGCGCAAACATTTCTGCTAGCGCAAATGAATTTCAGATCGCACGACTGAAAATCATTCGAAAGTTAACATACCTTCCAGTTGTTCTTTGTATTACTACATATTTCAGACAGAGACACGGTATTTAAGATCAATTTATGGTTGAAATTAGTTGACTCACTTAATTTAAGTAAAGATGAAATTCAGTTATTCTTGAAATTCAGATTCTTGTATTACTGTGTAGTTGTCTAACTCATGCGGGAGCGACCTACATCGAGAAGCACTATGCGGCACTAAGAGTGCCTTATTAATATCTCTGTCACTTACGGCATTATTCCTAATACAGCTTCGCCAAACGCTTCTAGGGAAATAGAGTCAATTGTCGAAAATTAGAAGGGACGCATATACTAAACTTCTCATTCTCGACAACTGTTTCTGTTGCGCACTCAAGACCTTATATAGTTTTCCTTGACTTCGAGAAACCAACCATGTTCGTTATCGAATTTTCGATACCAGCTGATAAAAACATCATAGCCAAGCAGAATGAAAAGGACGAGAGATATAAAGATCTTATAAGGTAGTTGCGAAGGATATACTGGGAATATTCTGTTCAGCTAGTCGTCCTGATCATTGGTGCTCTTGTAGGTGCCAAGTTTTCACTGGTTAATAGCCTGAAAAGCATCCCCGCGTGTCAACAAAATCCTCGGATACTTGCGGGAAGAATGCAGAAGAAGGTCGACCTTGGGTCGCTCTGCATCCTGAGGGTGCACGAGACTTTTGCCGGATCATAGTATTGAGTCGATCGTAGACCGTAACTACCTATCTCAAGGTCGTGCGACGTGGGTACAGCTGAAATTTTGCCGCGATTCTGCCGGAAGCGGGTGAAATTTTTCAGAATAGCACCCCTGTACCAAGGGTTTCTACTCTCCGCATTAATCGAAGTGTATGCGCAGATTGAAACAGTGCTATATTATCGATTTTCTTAAGCCACGTTAGTAACAATGCTTTGTAATCCAGAGATTAATCTAAATTTGTTAGTGTTTCACTTTTATACGCTTATGCGGTCAAATTTCGTTTTACCAATTCAAATATATCAAAAATAATGAATGTTTTCGAATTTTGTACTTCGCACGTGTTATTCGAGTTTTCGCTTACCTAAGGTATCACCTCCCCGCATTACCTCGGATAAAACTCGAATAAACGCCTAGAGTTACTGCGCTTGTTTTAGGATCGCGCCTTGGTCGTTCGCGGTTGACGCAAATTCAAAATGGATATTAAAAAGAATGATTTCTATAAAAATAAATAGTTATCATGAAATGCATGAGAATACATATGAACTGTATAAATTTTGACCTCAGTTAAGAAAAAAAATTATAACACATATTTCCTAAGTAAAATTTTATTTTCATTCAATTCCAAAGACTAACTTATATTTCACAAAAATTTTAATAAATAAAATTGATATACATTCTTGTGCATTCTATGATATTTATTTATTTTAATTACAAGAATTGTTTTAATACCCATTTTGAATTCCGCCCCGACTGTGGTCAATTAGGGCACGACCCTAACGCAAGCCAGTAGCTCGAGGTGCCCTCATTGGCATTAAGATTTTCGCACAAGGAAATCCGTTGCAGTGCGCTGGAGACGTCTCACGGACGTGCCGTCCGCGCACGAACCCATAACGCCAACCATTCGCGTGCGACCTGCCGTGTTGCTACGGTCCATAGCAGCACTTACTCAAGTGCGTTGCGAACTAGTGTAAATAGCGACATAGTGACATACTTGTGTACGTCAATGCTCGGACCGCACCAGCACGACAGGTTGTACGCGATTGGTTGGTATTATGTGTTCGTGCGTGGGCTGCACGTCCGTGAGACGTCTCCAGCGCCATGCAACGGATTTTCTTGTGCGAACACCTTTACTGTAGTCACGGACAATTGGCCAAGGATAGTCCCCAAGGAATAACCCCTGAGCGGAGGCTTAACAACCGTGCCGAAAGCTGAATGGCACCTAGGTGAGTTGTCTTAAACGGTGACTCTGGGATATTGGGCGATCTCTCAGAGCATGCAGACTTATGCTTGCATGCGGGGCTCTACAAGGATGGACGTACCCTTTTCCCTAGCTGCTCGTGGGACCAACAATGACAACACCAAACATAGTTGTAGTAAGTGCGGTTCGAAACAATCGAACGCGCAGGGTTCCCAACGATGGGCCGGACAACAATGCCGACTACTCTAGAGTTGGGGGAGCCAATTTAAGACGGAGTCAATGTGATTGACCGGCGGAATCTTGTTATTTTAAGTGGACGGATCAACTCAATGACGGCCTGCTGGAGTGCTATGATACCAGTATGGCTCCTGAACGAAAAGGTTACATGACGCGACTGCATACTCTGTGGTGCGAGAAACACCCAGAGCTCTCGCATTTTTCGCATAAACGTCTGCGAAACCGTTCCGAGGATTAAGGGTTAAGGGGAAGGGAGAGGGCTGCTCGGAGTAATTTAGTTCATTCTACTCCGCCTTAGCAGTCGCATTCGCTTAATGTCGTGCTCTCTTATTCCACCTTTACATTTCATACAGTGAACGCACTGTGTGATGCTGCGAGAGTTTTGGCTGATTGAAATCCAAGGATAAAACCGACGATTGATCAAAAGATCGAAAGAGGCTTGCATCAACTGTACAAGAAGATTGGATGGACAAGACAGAATGCGTTCCGTATTTATTGTGTTTCACTGTATAACATCTGGTAGACCGTTCGTAGAAAAGATTTCGAAAGTTCGCCCAAGAACTGAGGAGAATACAGAAGAGACTTTTTGGAGAGAGGTGCACAAGATACCGAAAACACTGGAGTTGAAAGAAGATACTGACAATATCATCCGCTTCAAGGAGTTTTGCGACAACCTCATAAAACCTAAGGAGGAATATCCATCAGTCACTGCCGAAGAGGTGAAAAAAGCACTTAGAGGCACGAAGAACTTTTCCGCTGCTGGACCAGATTGTATCAAGAACTTTTGGTGGAAGAAGTTTACTTTTATACACCAACATTTGGCCCGCATATTCACCTCATATTTAAAGTCGGAGACGCCCATTCCGCAGTGGCTTGTGTTGGGACGCACTATACTCCTGCCGAAAAAAGGCAATTTGTCCAACACAGAGAATTACAGGCCAATTACTTGTTTGAACACACTGTATAAGATCTTTACAGCTGTCTTGAATAACAGGATTGTTCGATGAATTGAGCTTGTGTGGACAGAGAGGTACGAAAAACGTGGCTCGAAAAAAGGTGTAGCAGGCTGCCGAGAGAATCAGCTGATTGATAGGTGTGTCTGCAAAGACGCAGCAGCCCATCAACGTTGTTGAAAAGCTTGGAAGTTCATCCACACATAGTGAGATGCATAGAGAGATTGATGCTCCTTCGGAAAACTAGATTCACTATATAATCTGGAAATTATCGATCGACGACGAACAACATCACCTTCTTGAGGGGCGTCTTTCAGTTCAATATCATGAGTACTCTGCTTTTTTGCATCACACTCTTGCCTGTATCTCTCGCACTACGATATTCCCCTGGATGCCTCTGCGGCATTATCAATAATCGCGAGCATCAGGTCACTCATGCATTTTATATGGATGACCTAAAGATTTATGCTTCTAGTAATAGCAAGCTTCAGAGTACTGTAAATGTCTTTAAGGAGTACGCCGGAGAGATTGGTATGGACTTTGAATTGGACAATTGTGCCAAGATTTATCTGAATAAAGGAAAGATTATTGCTCTTCCCAACGACCCTGACATTTTGCATATAAGCAAGGGCGTAGCCAGAAAAATAGCGGGGGGGGGTATAGCATGGAAGAATTGGGGGGGGGATATGCAGTGGCACACAGGAGAGTATATGTATATTATGTACATGTTTCAAGAATTACGGTAGGGGATCAAACCCGCCCCTTCCCGCCTTGGCTACGGCCTTGGGTATAAGTGTTGTTAGACAGGGGGCTCGCAGAGTAACTAACTGTCACTAATGTTTTCGTTTCTAGTTGTTTGTCAGTGATACAACCATTACCGCAATAAATTGTAAGCAAAAAGTTGTTCTCGTTCAAATTGTCAATTTTCTCCGAGGGGCGATTCACTCTGAAATCAGACGACGCTGAGTTCAGTGATTTCACCTGATCTCCACTGATTTCCGCTTCTAAATTCAGTGAGCTCATTTTTGAACTCACCGAGGAACTCATCGTGCGTCTCCCTTCTATGCATGCGAAAGAAGGCAACGCATGGGTTTCCATGGCGACGTAATTTCCGGACTGCTCAGTGAGTGCGAGTGATTTCAGTTTTGAACTCACTATGTTCACTCTTTAATTCGCTGATTCAAGTCTTGAATTCTGAGTGAATAGCCCCTCGATTTTCTCAAGGTTTTGATATCAAGTGAACACTGCATTCGTATTTCTATCTCTGTGCGACGTGAATTACTCGGTACAATGGCTCTTGAAATCTCTGAGGATAAATTTGAACTTTTAATGCGAAAAATGGGGAATCTGGAGTCCTCACTTTCACCTCTCTACAACAAAGCTGACCATCTGACGCTGGAATATAAATAGGTGAAAGTTGAGCAAGAAAAACTGAGGTCGCTTATTAGGAAAGAAGACCGGATAATCGAGGCAATGGATAGAGCGTTAAGTCGCAACAACTTGATTATTGTCTGTGTTTCTGAGAAACACAAGCATACTTGTAGTTATTACTTAAAATATAAAACAACTGAGCCTAGAAATATCAGATTTAAAAATATTGCAAGATTTATGGAAGCTCAGAATGAACGTAGGACAGGATGCAGAGGGACACGCATGACAGATTATCCTATAAAAATGTGTATACTTTTAGAAAATGGAGAATTACAACTCAAGGCCTTAAGCATATCCTGTTTTAAAAACAGCTATAATCGTAAAAGAAAGGAATGCCTTGGAATTTGAAGTTTAGTTTTAAAGGGTTCTCACGATTCAGGGTCATCTTCACTGTAGATATGCATTTAATTTCAAAACAACTTTCTTAGAAGAATTTTATTTTTAGAAGATGAAAAGAAAACCTGGGAAAAGAGAGCACAGGGCCTACACTGTTAGAAAAATCTGTATGAGATTTAATATACATGTGTGTGGAGCAAATATACACTACCGCTACTGAAATCTAACATACATGGGTGTAGTGAATTTAATATACATGTGTATTAAATTTAATATACTGGTCGGTATAGAAGTGTGCATGAAAACTCAAAAGTGCTTTCATTTCTTTAAATCCTATCAAATATTCACAATTAAATTAATAATCTAGAATTAGACGACTGAATTGTTATTTATGATGGAAGTGCGACGTACGGGTGGAACTTTTTCCAAAATCCAGTCTAAGTAGTAGAAATTTAATGCTAGTACAGTTGATTGTAGGTTAGGTCCGTTAGTTGTTTGCTTAATTGATCTTTTCGACTTAAAATCCAGTCATATTCTTGATTAACTGGAAGAAGGTATGATGTTTTATTATTGAGAGTCGAAAATTCATGTTGAACTTATTTTAAATTTGTGTCAAATGGAATTATCTGATTTTTCTTGTAAGTGATTAACATGAATGTATATGAAATTTAATATACACGCTCTTAATGACGATTTAATATGATTGATATATGAATTTTAATACACATGGGTATATTAAATTTAATATTATTTTTAACAGTGTATTTTCGCGGATACTTGGGACTCCTGAGTTTTGTCAAAAAGGCTATAAATTTTCGAGCGTAAAGTCCCGGGGTCCTAGAGAATCTCAAGTGCGAAAGGGGTCGCATAAAAAACGAAGTTGCCGAACCAGCCTTCCACGGTGCCAGTATCGATACTCTCGGCGCTTCCCACGACTTTTCCAGGAGTGGGGAAATTTCGTAGAGAGTGGAAGGAATCTCTGTGCTGATTGGCTACAATTGGGCCCGGGCGTTCCTCAAATCGCAGAAATCTTCCTCGGAGGGCTGGAGTAATCACTTATTCCCTCTGGAGAGATCAGATACATTCCGATCGCCAAACCAAGTTGACGTACGCTTTTTTCCAACTAGAAATAGATTTGTCTAACTTTTAACTTGCAGAATTTATTAGAGTTAGTATACGCGTGAACCGCGGCCAAGGCATTTCCAAATAATCGTTTTTATAAATTTGAGAATAAATTCAAATTGAATTTTTCTTTAATTATTTATTTGTAATTTAGCACCTTTTCACTTTCTGAAGTTTCAGCGTTCAATTGGCAGAAACCTGCTTTGAATGATAGATTCCTTTCAGATCGACCCTTGGGCATGTTGGGTTTGGCCGGGCGCTCCGTCTATATTCTTCACGCGTAACTACTTTGGCACCATAGCTACGTTCATAATTTCTTTGCTATATGTGGAATCAAATGAATTTGCCTTCTTATAGAGGGAGGGTTACCCCAGTGCTCCCAATATTGCTCCCCAACCGCACTGCGCATTCGTCGCGCTGAATTTCTGATTGGCTGCATAGCGCGCGCTTATTTAAAATCTTTAAAACATGCAAACTAATTGTAAACATATAATAATTAGAAAATGCATAAAAATACATTTTTCAAAAAAAAATAAACTTTCGTAGTCATAGATATAATAATAATTTGATTTTACTGCTGAAATCTTTCTTCGATGTCCGAAGGAATAATGCGTTTTCTGCAGTGAAATCAAATAATTATTTTATTTATGACTGCGAAAGTATATTTTGCAATGAAAAATGTATTTTAATGCATTTTCTAATTATTATTTGTTTAAAACAATTAATTTGCATATTTTAAACATTTTAAATAAGCGCGCGCTATGCAGCCAATCAGTAACTCGGCGTGACGCATGCGCAGTGTGGTTGGGGAGCAAGATTGGGAGCACTGTGAGCACTGGGAGAGTTTTCTCTATCCAAAGAAAAAATGAAGATTTATTTTTCAAGCTGATGTTTGTATATTACCGGAAATCATATTTTGAGAAAATCAGAGAGCCCGTCAAAATGTGAACGGATGTGTTCTGTTAAAATGAACAACTTTTTAACTTACGGTAGTATTATATTGGAAATTTGAAAAAAAAGTTTTTATATAAGCAATGTTACCTTTTTTAAAATTTCTAAATCGTTATTGATTGATCAAAAGTGGTTATCGAAAGTTCGTCAGTAGATCAATCCACGCATCTTAAAGACGCGAAGGCTCTCCGAACGTTAACAGTCAGGTGCGTGTGAACCGTTTTCGGTGAATTTCACTGCGTGGGGAAAAATATTTTGAAAATTTGGTTGTAATACGTTGACAAGGGTAAACTAAATATTTAACGGAAATGAGGAAGTAAGTTTGCTGTTATACGTTAAAATACATGTGTTTCCTGCATACGTCTTGCCTTGAGTAATCGGTCCAAATACTCTGTCTCTCACTTGATTAAACCATTCGAAGACAGCGGCATCCAAAAACACATCACTTTTTTGCAAATGGAAACGAAAAACACAGTTGTCACAATACTCACGTCAACGCTTGACAGTTTGATCTGGGTTTCCATTGCAAATGTCCACAGTAGGACTCCGATGCTTGAAGTCGATCTAGTCTCTCTCTCTCTCTCCCTCTACCACGTGAGATAGACAGAGACGATCCGATTGTGTTCCAATGACAGGTCATACTTTTGGTTTCGAAACGATAATTCTCTCTCTCTCTCTCTCTTCGTTTACACAATACGTTTTTTTCTTCTTTGTCGAATCGTAGATCCTATCGGGTAGCTACGACAGCGCCACCAAATCAGATGAAATTTGAATTCAATATTAACAAGAAATCTTATTTATATAATTCATTTTAAACCGTGGTATAATATTTTTGATGGAAGAGCATTGATATTCACTGCTCTTTTTCATTAACATTGATCCAATAACTTCAAGATACTACTTTGCGATATATATTCGCGTGTCAGATGGCGCTGTTGTCGTCAAAGACAGGCGCATTCGATCGCACGAAATAATCAGATCGGTCCCATCAGCTTCAGTTGGCTCGAGGGTACAGCGCCTTACCGCAACGCTCCTGTTTTGTCACGCTTGAGTGAACACTTCACATTCCCCAGCAGCTCCTCTCACACATACCCGCGGCGCGGCGTTAATTCTCGGGAACACTAAATCGAGGAGCACTAAATCCAGGTTTGACTGTGTATCCTATAAATTAATCTTGCACTCCCAAGAGCAACAAAGTTTTCCTCGTATCAACAAGATGCACATTATATTTTTTAAATTCATAAAGTGGTATTCATTTATATTCTCGTATAAACAGAATACACAAACTTGTGTGAAACTCCATAAATCGGTACAAACATACTATATACTGAAGTTAGAAGTTTAATTATTTTATTATTATTATTGGAAATGTTTTATTGAAGGTTAAGCATAATTCAGGATTTGTACACGTGAGAAGAAGTGAATATTCTCAGGGCTCTCTTTCAGTCCATTTATTAAGATTAATACATAGATTTGTAATACAGTGAAGATAAAATATAGCAAGTCTCTTATCAACACTTATATATTTTTATTGTAGAATATATGTTGCTTATTGGCTTATATTATTATAATATAACATTATAATTGCCTGCGAATCGCTACTCTCATTTATTTATCTGATACGAAGAAAGAAATGATACATTAATTATTTATTTGAATTGCACTCGCTAATTCCTATCATGAGGCTTACGCTTTTAGACTTTCATTAAATTGTAAGATATCAAAAATATAATTTTTCAACCAAATAATTCAGCGTACACGAACCTTCTTACAGTAAATAATGTTCTGCCTCTATCAAAAATATCAGGAATCTCTTTGGACGTTTTCTAATATAAATTTAGATATTCTTTGGTGTCTAAATATGACCAAACTTCATGATATACTCTACTCAACACATATACATTTACTGATTTTTTTATTAAAATAATATTCCTTTACATTTTAATAGTAGAATCTGGAAGGATCCTCTTAAATACTTTCCACTATCACTTTACACTAGGACGCATCGGAAAAATAAAATATTTGGCTTTCATTTTTGGGTAGGGCTAAACAATTTCTGGTAGGTGCCAAAATAATTCACGAAAAATATGAGACTTAAAAAAATCACTTTAGTTCACGCAAGATCGTTATATAAGAAAATAAAGAATAATTACACACAAAATACCCAAGTATCAAATTGAGCTGGGAAATCGCATCAAAACGTTGAACAATGGGTAGTTTTCATTTGTTATACAATATAGTTGTCAAATGTTTGCAACATTTTCATACCTTGAGTTTTTGTGTGAATAGATTACTCATCGTCAAAGATTCAAAAATGGTTATTTCTTACCCTGGTTAGCCGTAAAAAATGGATATGGATTTCACATGTACGTGCTTATAGTATAGACCAAATGGAAAAATGTCGTGGGTTCACGTGTTCATGTTAAAGTGACGGATAATCGTAAAATTCACGAAATATTTTATATTTACAAGCTCAAAAATGTGTTTTTTTCCTAATCCGGATTAGCGGTAAAAAATTCATATTAAATCCACATATATTTCTACTTGGTATAGGCCCAATGAAAAAATGTCCTGTGTTCGCGTATCCATGTTAAAGTGACAAATAATCATAAAATTCACATAATGTTAGACATAAATGACCATTTTTGAACTTCTGATAGTTAAAAATATATAATATTTTGTGAATTTTACACAGGACATTTTTCCACTTGGTCTATGCTTAGCACGTATTATATTTGGATACAATGTGCATTTTCTGCCGCTTATCCGGATCAGAAATAATCATCTCAGAGCTTGTAAGAGTTAACCCTTCGTTTGGCACATGTTCCGATAACTTTCGGTTTGGCACATGTGGTCTGGCCAGACTCTTGTATATTTCCATACAAATGTATGGAAATATTGCGTTTTTGCAGCTGCATTGAAATGCATTTATATAGCATGCAGGTATATATTTTTGGTTTCTTCTTATTCCGACCGGCTTTCGTATATGCTTAATTACCTACTGAGGTGAAACTTAAAAAAAATGTAAGCTCAAAAAGACTCCAGGCATGTTCAACCTTAATTTAAGTCCCTTCAACATTTGAAGATTATCTGTCACATTAACATTTCACAATGAGTTCACAAAGATTTCAAACATTTCAGAAAGATTTGAAGTATTCAACAAGATTTCACTTAGATTTCAATGATTTCACAAAGAGTTCAAAGATTTCAATAATATTTCGAAGATTTCAAAAGACTTTACGAAACCCTGCTTAAAATGTCAGACAATATCCGATGGAACCCGGGTAAGGCCCTGCTAGAAACCGGATAGAACTTTTATACATAGAAAATATGTTTTGTCGGGTCTATCGGGGACTTACCCGGGACGTGGAACCAGAAATTGATTTCAGCTGTAATGTCAAAACGGGCGTCTCTTCGGATATATCCGGGCACGATTTCTCAAAGAGTTTTCGAACGATTACCCAGATAGCAATTAGCAAACACCATTGATGTCTATATACCAGCTTGAGAGGCGGGAGCGACGCGGTCCGGCGAAATGCATGACCGACGGTCCGGTAAAATGCAGGCTGAGTGTGCGAGTAGATCAAAATTTAAAAAAATCTTTTTTTATGTAAATAAAATAAAAAATTTTAAATAGCACGAATGGTAATGACGAAATTCTGCGTATAATAAGGCCAAGTTACAAGAAAAATTGAAAATGTTATTTTTACAAAAAGATATATATCTTTTTATAATATTGACATTTTTCTTTCAACTTGGACTTTATATTATTATACGCAGAATTTTATTACCTTTCATGATATTTGCTAATTTTGTTGATTTGAAGGACATCGACAGCAAAAAATTGCTAACAAACCCATGGGTTTCGTGAATGCATTCACGCCTCCTCAGAAACAAAAGTTTCACTTAGAAGAGCAGGCTATAGAGTTTGTAACCTAAAAATTATGTTTGACGATGCCTCGAGGTTGAGTGATCCTTCTATTATTTATCTGGAACGAACAATTGTTTGCAAATCGCACACTTTCACTCACATCTGAGTGAAAATTCACGGGTGTGAACGCCACACGAGATGAAAGACGACAAGAACAGCTGATCCAAAACGCGCATGCGCGTTTTCGATCTCAAACTCACTCAAACTACTCGCACTATCAGCCTTCGGCGGTCGTGCAAGTCGTAGGCTCGTCGTTCCTCACCGTTTGCAAGAGCAACGGGCGTCTAATGTGCCGGACCGTTGTCCGCCCTTCGGTTGCATTCCGACTCTGCCGGCCTGTCACGTGCATTTAGCAGGCACGCTGGTCTCCAGCCCGTTGGGCCGATCACGTGCCGGCACGTATTGTTATCTGGGTACTTTCAATTTTTCTACGTTTATTCTCAACATAAATATCTACAGAGTGACGAAGCGGTTTAAAATTTGTTTAATTTAATCATAGTTAAATGAACAGGAAAATAGCAAAAAAAACCCGATTTTTTTGAATATTTAGTTTAAACTGCCGCCATTTTGTTATTTTGGAAAATAAAAAAAATCCACTCCTTCGCTCCAGAGCTATGGTCATACTTATAAAGAAAATTTATGATTTATTTGTTTCAGATGATGCTGACTGCAGATATCGTGCGCGCAGTGGACATGCCTTTTTTAAGACACTTTGTTTATTGTTGAATAATAATACCTAAATCAAATGATAATTTCATGTACGAATATTGTTTTTGTAAACTTAGAGACAGCATAAATGAACGCTGAAAATTTTATTAAATTATATAGAGTAGTTGTTGAGACAAAAATTCTCGAAAATCGCCTATTTTTGCAGAGATAGTAGAATGACCCCTTCAACAATTAATTATTGTTATCAATCGAGGACTGGCAAAGAATATTGAGTAGTCAATAATATTGAATTGGTGGTAACCAAAACCAAACTACGTTCTTAGACTGTTGTCGATAAAATCCAAGTAATCAAATTTTTTGGTCTTTACAGTCTTATGAAGAAAACAACACATTTCAATTATGGTGTCAAAATTGTAATAGGATCAACGTTTCGGCATGGCTTTGAGTCATTCTCAAGATCTGGGCCTTAGTTTGGGCAAATTAAAGCTTCAAAGTTGGGCATAATGAACCAATCTGAATCGAGCTTTAGCAGCCACTTGTTTGTCTCATAAGTGTTGAGATAGTGTGCGTGCTGGCGGTTAACTTCAGCTCCCGCAAAAATTTCACATAGTTGATCTTTGATTGTTTCTACAAGACGCGCAATTCAAGCCTTTACATTTTTGTAAATTCTCAGTTGTTGTTGCAAACGTTTCTTACCGACCTTAAATTAACATAACATTTGCTCAACCTAAATAAGATGAATTTCAATATAAAACAGAACTTGCCTGACAATTCATGTAAGACAACCAATAAAGATGTTTAAAATTCAGAAGACCAAAAAAACAATTCTTCAAAATTAATCTACAAGTCTATAAGATGAGAAAAAACATTCCAAACCTCGAAAAGAAATTCTCTGTTATTCGTCGTAGAAATTTGGTTACATTCTTGTTATAAAACCAACAAAGTAACTTAAAACTCGGAAAAACAAAACAAACTTTTGTTATTGAAAATAAATTAGCAAGTCTACGATGAGTAATTCTTTGCGATTCATTAAAAATATTTGGTTACATTCATTGTAACAAATTAAAAAAAAAATTAAAAATGGGAAATCCAAACAAACTTTTGATCTTTAAAATTAACAAACAAGTCTAAGATAACAAAACACATTTTTAACACCAAAAGCAATTCTTTTGCATGCGATGCAAATTTTTTGTTACATTTATTGCTACAAAAACAATAAATAAATCTAAAGCTGGGGAAACGAAACGAACTTTTGTTCTTTAAAACTATTCAACAAGTCTAAGATGAGAAAACACATTTTTAACCCCCGAAAGTAATTCTTTGCGATTCGTTGCAAATTTTTTGATAAATTTATTATTACAAAGATAAAATTGTAAAAAAATGCTGAGAAAACCAACAAAAAATTTAATATGAGAAAACCAAACAAACTTTCGTTTTTGAAAATAAATCAAGTTAATGATAAGAAGACTCATTTCAAAACCGC
>CAKNXH010002421.1:478731-502750 GCA_932178445.1 Andricus quercusramuli
ATAAATCAAGTTAATGATAAGAAGACTCATTTCAAAACCGCAAAAGTTCTTCTCTGTAACTTATTACACGATTTTTGTTGCATTTGGTGTAATAATAATGAAAATAAACAAATTTGAAGCTCGGGAAAAGAAACGAATTTTTGTGCCTTGAAAATATAATCAACAAGCTTACAATGAGAAAACAGATTTGGAACCATCAAAACGAACTTTTGTTCTTTATACTTAAATAACAAATCTGAAATTATAAGGCACATTTTGTTCCCTCAAAATGTAAAGCTCGAGAAACAAAAGGATCTTTATTTCTTTAAAAATAACCAACAAGTTGAGAATAAAAAATCACATTTTGAACCCCTAAAAGTAATTCTTTGATATTCTTTTCATGAATAGTAATAATAATAATAATAATGAATAATAAATAATAATCAATAAATACAATTAAATAGCAATACAATTCATAGAATTCCTGAAAAAAACAACAAGAATTCAACGACCAAATTTGGACAAACACCACAACATGCTCCTATTGCAATTCCTAAAAAACAAAATAAAAAAATTTGTTTCTTTGGATAAAAATAAAAAAGAGGAAAGAAAAATGAGAAGGTAACCAACCACATCCCCTTCCTTCTCTTTTTTATTTCTTTCGTCTTTTTTATTTTTATTATTATCAAATCACAATAAAAAAGCATGCAATTTACACTACCAACGTTTCGGTGCTCACACAGCACCCTTATCAAGGCAAGGAAAAGAAAACAGGTGACAGGTGGGAGCGGCGACCAAGCGACGACGTTCCAACCAAAAATTACTTTTGAGGGAACAAAATGTGTCTTCTAATTTCAGATTTATTGGTTAAGTTTAAAGAACAAAAGTTCGTTTGAATTTCCCAACTTTAATTATTTTTAACTTTGTTACAATTAATGTAACAGAATTCATGAAAAAATCGCTAAGAATTACTTTTGGGGGTTCTAAATCTGTTTTTTCATTGTAAGCTTGTTGATTATTTTGAAGGCACAAAAGTTCGTTTCGTTTCCCGAGCTTTAAATTTTTTTAGTTTCATCATTATTACACCAAATGTAACAAAAATTGTGTAAGAAGTTACAGAGATTACTTTTGCGGTTTTGAAATGAGTTTTCTTATCATTAAGTTGATGATTTATTTTCAAAAACGAAAGTTTGTTTGGTTTTCTCATAACACATTTTTTCTTGGTTATCTTACCATTTTTCTTACAATTTTGCTTTTGTAATAATAAATGTATCAAAAATTTTGCTACGAATCGCAAAGAATTACTTTTGGGGGTTAAAAATGTGTTTTCTCATCTAGAACTTGTTGGTTAGTTTTAAAGAATAAAAGTTCGTTTCGTTTCCCTAGCTTTAGATTTATTTATTGTTTTTGTAGCATTTGCATCGCATGAAAAAAAATACTTTTGGTGTTAAAAATGTATTTTATTATCTTACACTTGTTCGTTAATTTTAAAGATCGAAAGTCTGCTTGCATTTCCCATTAAAAATTTTTTTTTTAATTTGTTACAATGAATGTAACAAAAAATTTTGTAATGAATCGCAAAGAATATTACTTATCGTCGACTTGTTAATTAATTTTCAATAACAAAAGTTTGTTTTGTTTCTCCGAGTTTTAAGTTACTTTGTTGGTTTTATATCAAAAATGTAACAAAAATTCTGCGCGCAAAGTTTATGTTATTTTAAGGACGGTAATAAACGTTTGCAAGAACAACATAGAAATAAAAAAAAATTAAAGACTTTAATTTCGCGTCTTGTAGAAACAATCAAAGATCAACGGTGTGAAATTTTTGCGGGAGCTGAAGTTAACCGCCAGCACGCACACTATCTTAACACTTATGAGACAAACAAGTGGTTGCTAAAGCTCGATTCTTACTGTTTCATTATGCACAACTTTGAAGCTTTACTGTGCCCAAACTGAGGCCCAGATCAAATTTTGCCAGAGGACTTTTCTGTTTCGTTTTTTGTCCTCTATCTCTTTCTCAGTCGAGAAAATTATTGAAAGAACATTATTAATAAAGCTGATGTAATTTCAATTATTTCGTAGTTAATAAAATAAAATTTTCAGTAAATACATTCCAGTTTAAAAATCAAAATACATACCTTCAAATCTCTAGTGAGATATTAAAGATCCACACATGTGTACTAAATTTTTACAATAAGTCGAAGGCAACAGTTAATGACGATGACATGAACATAAACTGAAGGAACAGTCTGGTGTTTACAATAAGCAAACCTACAAATTCACTTTACAATTATAACGATGGTAACATCAAAACAAACCCACATGAGGCAATCGCGCCAAATATCGAAAATTTGAAAGTAGAACGGGTGTAAATGATTAAGGAACATGATTAGAATTATTTTAATATACTTGGATAAATTTGATTAATGTTTAACGTTTCAATCTGTAAATTTATCGATTTTTTGTGAAATTTATTAATGAAAACGGACTCTAAAATGCGTCTTTTAAATTAGTTTTTTCCCTTGCAAAAATTTTAATTTTTTTTAAATTCGAAATCAATATAGTGATCAAAATTCAGGCATGTTGTGACAAACCTGTACTTTGATTACCCACTACACAATCTCTTTTGAGTTCAGCTATTCTATCTTTTAATCTCCTGCCGGTTTCATCAATATAAACCTTTTTGCAGCCCTTACAAGTGATACAATAAAAGATACCCGACAAACAATCAATACTATCGAAATCTTTTTTTGTTAATTAAAAATTTATCTAAAGAAGAAACATATACATTTTTTAAAAAAGATCAATTTTTTAATGAGAGTGGAAGATTTACTTTTAGTTTTCCAGCTTTATGAAAAATCATTAGAGCAAGAGGATATACAATCAAAAACTTAAATGATTCTTATAAAATATATAGTAAGAGATCCAAAATCTTCGATTCCTCAAAATATAGTCCGGGGAAATTAGCTCGAAAAAGGTCGATTTCCAAAAGAAAAATAGGAAAGTTTTTTTTCTTTATCATCATATCCGCAAAGGCATGAGAAATGAATAACAAAAAATTTCCCCATCGGTTTGCTTAAGCTTACACGCCTAGCCTTGAAAAACATCCCCTAAACGGGTAATAGCGCATAGCTGGTTTTTGCTATAACTGCAAAAAAAAGATATCGCTCATTTTTTTCTTGCGTCACACTTTCTCTGGCGGTATTTTTATTTAGAGGAGTTGCGTCAAAACATTTTTAAGTGCAGTTTCAGTTTTGGGTTTCTGTTCAACCCACAAGAATGTCGCGATATTCAATGCATCTGCTGTTAAATCTTGGAAACCCTATTTAAACATAAATTCCTTTTTTCAGTATATTTTCGATAACGTGCATTGGAACATAAAAGACTTAACTGGGAAATAAGGGACGGATAAAATTAGTAAAAGCCTAACACCCGTGTCCCAACAGAAGCTGGCTTAAGGTGTTTAGTTATGTGCCTAAGGGCGCCAAGGTCAAGGTTTTCTCAACGCAGAAATAGTGATCATTGATGAAGAAGAGGACATAATTGAAGATGAGTAACATTATGTCGTACGGAATATTCATTCTCAAAGTCAAAACTTGTTAAGACTCCCATGATGCACTATCTGACACTAGCATTATCTAAAATTTGAGCAACAAAAGAAGATAATGTTTATTCCGAGTAAAATTTTCAACAAAAAACAAGTGGAGTAGGCCTACAGGGGAGACCACAATAGAAAAAACGCACCAAAAACTCTACCATATGGGTGGTGTGGAAATGAGATCCCAGCGTTGCACACAAAAAATCTTGATTAATACTTTCAAAATTGATGTATTGCAAAGTACATTTATTATTTCCAAAAGGAAATATTCTGCTCTATCAATTTTCTTTTATGCGGAATACGTAAAACCCCTCCCTACTACTGGAGCTGATGACGCATGACCTATGATCTTCACAGTAACAGTGTATAAAACCCTTTCGTAATAGTATTAATTTTTAATGCCTTCACGGATATAACTTTGAAGAAAAAAAAACTTTCCTATTTTTTTCTGGAAAAAAGTCTGATTTTCCTGGACTAATAGTATTATTAGCATACAAATATTTGATCGTATTCTTACTCAGGTGAAATGTTAAATTTTTCATAATATAAAGTTGAACAATTTACATTGTGAGTCGCTGGATACTTACTGGTTTTAATTATTTATTACTTGAGTAGGGTTCATTTCACAAGTATTCACTTGTTATAGCGTAAAAGTACAGCTGTCAAAATTAGTAGTCATATTTTTTTAAATGACTTCCTTTCTTTTCAATAATTTTTTCCAACCGATTTTCGAAACTCATGACAACTGACTTAAGAACTGTGGGTTTGATTAATTTTGTTTTGAATTGCAGCTTTCGAGACACCAATGGTCTCAAATTGTTGTTTGTACACTTGATCTTTCAAAAATTCCCACAAGAAATAATCGCAAGGATTAATATCGGGAAAGAAAGGGGGTCAATCGAAATCACAGCCATACTTGGATGGCCATCGATAAGACGAGAAAGATTCTTTCTCTAAAACTATAAAGCTTCATACTAAACCAACCGATGTGGATTCAAATGTGGTGCAACGAAAACTAGACGAATTACTCTACTGACTTATGTGTTTGAACATTGCGGAACTTAGTGTAACAACACATTAGAAGAAATTGAAACCAGTAAATACCCACCGACTCGATCACCCTGCATTTTATAATTAAGATTTTACTTATTTCTGAAGTTACAAACAATATTCTTTGACATTGTGAAAATCATGACTCTGGATCTCTATTTTCATGTATTTCAAATGTTTGATTAATTTCCATCATCAATAATACGGCTATACCTAATATAGCCTCAAGAGCTTCCTTGACTCGAGTAACGATCGCATTTCTTCTGACGCAAGTAATATTTCTCATGAAGACGCTGTTTTTGTTTTTTGCACTGGGCTTCCAACCCAACGACGCGACGGCCAGGTCATCCTGATGCCAGAGATAAGACTCCTTTGAACCCTTATCTTCGACAAACCAACGTCTCACCATCGCGTCGACTTATCTCACACCTTGGCCAGGTTATGTGGATAGAATTTCAGACCGGATTTTGTCTTTCAGTAACCGACGTCTCAGCCTTCAGTAGAGAACTCGTCGAGCGGTTTGCCAAGGAACTATGCATTTCTCAAATGGTGTTCTTTTCCAGCACTAGCTCTAGTGTGTCGTGAAGATCAGCGAACTGAACGGCGACCTGGTGATATACTGACTCCAGGTGGTGTTCTCTGTGATGGACTTCTCATTCAACGGCAGCCCGGTCTTCTACTGAAGTGCAAGCGGTCAACTTCTCCTGAAAAATTAATTTTTCAATTGAAGGACCAAGGAATAATTCAAATATTTTTCGGATGGAATAATATTACTGAAAATTGAACGAAAAACATTTAGAAAAAAATTATTCGAAGCTGTTTTGGGCTTGACTGGGGTTGACCACCAAATTACCAGATTTCACAAATATTTCAAATACTTCAAAGATTCCAAAAAATTTGATAGATTTCAAAATATTTCGTAAACTGAAGAAAGATTCGAAATTATTTCGAAATATTCAAGAGATTTCAAAGACTTTACAAAGACTTCAAAGATTTTACAATTTTTTTTTTAATATCTCAAAATATTTCACAAATGTTGCAAAGATTTCAATGATTTCAAAAAGATTTCAAAGTTTTCAAAAGATTTCACACATTTCATTCTCAGTTTTAGTCGAAGATCTTATCTAATCATGATTCAAATGACAGGTTTTAAGGTTTTGAGCAGGAGCATGACACGATTATTATGATTATAGTTCCCAATTTGACTCAGCGGAGAAAATGCGAAACTGTAGCACTAATCGTCTTTCTCCCAATTATCTTGTTTAAATTAAGATAAAATATCAGAATATAAACTTGAGGATAAAGTTCCGAATAGCTGAATTTTCCGATTTTATTGAAACTTCGTATACTTCTGTATTTTGACGCGCTGATTACGAATATGATAGTGAAAATTGGCGAGTAAGCGATTTTCACGGTGAAAACCATAAAAAACAATATAAAAATCATGTTTCTTGCGTTTATCTCAGTAAATACGCAGAATATCGAAAGACGAAGAAAGTTACGGAAATGCGTTCGGTCACGTTTTTTGCGTTTATTTGAACCAATACGCACAATATTATCAAATATTCGAAACAAAAGTTGTACATCTGATTGAGCTACACATATTTTGTCTGTAACATTTTTATCTACAAGTAATAGTTTAGTAGTTGAAATAGATGAGTGCACAATCGGCCGTCGAAAAAATGAGAAAGGACGGATAGTTGAAGGATCATGGATCCTCGGAATGATTCACAGAGGTCATCCTTAGAACTATCGGTTGGGAATCTGTCCCGATAATAAGAGAGATCAGGCTACTCTACTCAGATTGGAAGGGCTATGTCAATCTCGAAGATCATGGATTTGTTCACCAAAGTGTTAATCATTCCGAGGAGTTTCTGAATAGCGATATCAGAGCACACACTCAAAACATCGAGTCATCTTGGCGGTGGATGCGACGATTCCTCTCACGAGGAGGAGTGCACAAGAGCAATCTTGCAGATCACCTCTGCGAATTTTTGTGGCGGCGACGGCTCAAGAAAATAGATGCTGATCCATTTAAAGAACTAATCGCAAATATTAAAGTATGCTGCTACCCTGGCCACTGATTATAATCAGCATTCTCAATTGAAGTAAATGCAAATATATTTCGCAAGAATAAAATTTTAAAAAATCAGAAGAAAAATTAATGAAAAATATTTCAAAATATAAAAAAAATGTTTTTCAAAATACTCCAACTTTCCCGCGGTGAAGAACGTGAGTAGGTACCAAGCCGAAGCCAATGGAGATACAATGCAAAAACAAAGATCTATTGTACAGGTAGGTGGATAAGCAACATTATACCTGTGATCAATCACAGGGGTGCCTTACCGCCCCCACGATAGGCTGAAAAGAAGGTCGTGTGTGACCTAAGTTATTTCTGTGACCTGTCACAGGAGTGCCTTCCCGCCCCCACGCGATAGGCTGGAAAGGAGGTCGTGTGTGTTTAAAGTGATTTCTGTGATTTGTCACAGGGGTGCCTTCCCGCCCCCACAACATCTGAGAAAGGGGTTCATGTGTGACCTCAGTTATTTATGTGACCTGTTACAGGGGTGCCTTCCGTCCCCACAACACTTGGGAAAGGGGGCCGTGTGTTATCTAAGTTATTTTTTGTGCCCTATCACAGGGGTGCCTTCCGCCCCCGTCTTTCGTCGCCACTTAGGGCCTGTCGCCACGGTAATAAACAATAGAGAAAGAGCTGACGGTTAGATCTATCACTAATTTTCTCGAAAACTATCACTCGTAAAATTTTGCGTAGTGGCTGAGATAAACGAAAAAACTATGATTTTTATGGGTTTTTCATGGTTTCACCATGAAAATCGCTTTGTCGGCAATTTTCATTATCATATTCGTAATCAGCGCGTCAAATTACATAAATATAAAAAGTTTTAACAAAATGAGAAAAAACGTGACCGAACACATTTCCGCAACTTACTTCGTCTTTTTCTTGTTTTTACAACGTAATCCTCTTTTTCAAAAAAAATAATGGTTTTAGGCAAAAAGTGTATTCTACAAAAAAGATGTATTTGTATACTAGCTAAAACTTTCGTTTCAAACGTTTTTCGATATTCTGCGTATATACTGAGATAAGCGCAATAAACATGATTTTTATGGTGTTTTTTTAATGGTTTTCACCATGAAAATCGCTTAGTCGCCAATTTTCACTATCACATTCGTAATCAGAGCGTCAAAATACATAAGTATAAGAAGTTTAAATAAAATCGGAAAATTCAGCTATTCGGAAGTGTACCCCAGATGTTTATATCGCTTTAGTATTTTATTAATGTGAATATAATCGAAAAATTTCATGAATTCTGATGATTTATTCAAATTTAAACAAGATAATTGATCGAAAGGCGATCAGCGCTACAGTTTTGCATTTTCCACGCTTAGTCAAATCGCAAACTATAATCATAATAATCGTGTTATGCCCCTGGTCTTTAGTCAAAATTGAAACAACATTTTGGAGAGAGGCGATCAGCGCGACAGTTTCGCTGTTTTCCCGCTGAGTCAAGTTGGAAACCAACTTCCTATAGGCTGGAATGGCTGGCGTGACATACCCCTGGTTTTAAGCACTTCTCATTTGAGGTTGTGTACATGATACGTCACACGTTTTTCTTTTGTTTATATCGTTGGATCCTTTTTGGCTACAAGACAATTTTATTCTTGTCTTCAATAAAGCAAAGGAAAAATGTGTGAACGTTAAAATGGTTTTAATGTAGGGGAGACCTCCCTACAGTGGATAGCAAAAATTGGTAGATTTCAGTAAACACAAAATATGATATATATTAAAGAGCTGTTCTGACACAAATGAAGCTGATATATTCACCCATATGATGAGATATCAGTAAAAATCAATTTGTTAGCGAATAAAAAGCTATTGATATTATTTTGAGGTGGTAAAATTTTGTCCAGTGTTGGCTGGTTTGCCCTACAGTGGACATTCGATTCTACACCGCGAATCAGAATAGGAAGATGTGTTTATGCGTACCCCTAAATTATATTTTATACCGACGCTACTATCAGAACAAAGAAAAAAGTGATATAATTTCGATGTTGCATAAAATTAGCAAAAATATAATGTCAGTTATTTCGCTCATATTTTACAACACGCCTTTCAGTGGACAGGTCCGGTGGGGTTAGGATTACCACCAATTTTGCCATGTCAAAAGTACCTAGAAAATACCTACACAGAAATTGGGCATGGTGAGGTTATTTCTACTTGCGGGAAATTTAAAATTACTCTCAATTACATTACGCTGCAGCTATGTTCAAAGTATCAGCTGATTCTGTCTTCTGCTATTTCAGTACCAACCTATGAGTGCAAATTATCTAAACCTTTTAACTGAAAATCCGCTGTAGGGATGACGCTGGTATCCATAGTAGGAAAATGAGAGCCTCAAGGATTATATTTATAATAATTTTCTTACATAGAACGTAAGATTCTAGGGTGAAAAATATTATGGTTTAATGACCAAGGAACATATATTAATAAACAAAATCATTCTAAAAAAATTTAGATACTTGGAAAAAATTACTAAAGTGGAGGACAAAGTTTCTTGGTCATGTCAAAAATAGTTTTTTATACTTTTTCCTTTTATTATAATTAGGTATAACATGAAATTCTGTCTTATGGTGCAGTTTTATCTACTGAAATCATACCAAATGCGCAAATTAGGTTTACTTTACGCATTTCGCTTTTGTTTACAAATGCCCACTGTAGGAAGCTATCCACTGTAGGGAGGTTTCCTCTACCTTAAAATCTACAGTGTTTGAAATCAAATAACTATAGAAAAAGTTTGAAATATACGAAGAAGTTAGTAAAGGAGGGAATAGAAATGGATGAGATGCGGAATATATAGAGAAAAAGAAGGCCAGAAAGGAATTGACTGAATGGAGAAAAGGACAAAGTAGTGAAGAAGAATATAGGAGAAAAAAGAAGGAGTATACTGAGTTGTGTGATCAAAAGAAAGAGGAGGAAAGTAAAAGGCTTGAGGAAGAGGCAGAGAAGGCTAGGACGAAATAATAGGTTTGGAAGGTAGTGAATAGAGAGAAAAAGAGTAAACCTGAATATTGAGATAGTTGAATGGACAAAATGTTTTACGGATTTGCTAGGAGGGGTAGAGAGAAAAGTTAGGAAAAGAGGAAAATATGGTAGAGAAAGATATGAGGAAGAGGACATGAAAAGGGAAGAAATAGTCAAGGTGTTACGTATAGATGAGATTCCGAATAAAGTCTGGAAATATGGAGGACAGAACTAAAGGAATAGGTATCGATAAAGTGTAATATAGTATGGAGAGGAGAGGGGTTATGGAAAGAGTTATGGAAAGAAGGATTTGTGGTACCCATAGTACAGAGAGGCAAAGGGAAGGAGGTAAAAGAATATAGGTGCGTGACGTTGATGCCAACATTGTATAAAATATATGTAACTGCTTGTCAGAGAGATTGCAGAATAATAAATAAAAGGAATAAAAGCGAGGAAGGGGCAATGCTAGCAATATTCGTGGAATCAAGGGCAGCATTTGACTCCTTGGAACGAGTCGAGATAGAAAGTGTTATGCTGAAAAAGAGGATACGAGATGGCTCAATGAAGAGAGTATCGGAAATTTTTAGAGAGACATAAAGCAGGGTAAAGGTAGGAGAAAAAATAGGAGATAGTTTCTGGTCAGTGAGAGGAGTGAAGAAAGAATTTCCTCTGAGTCCACGTTTATTTAAGATATTAATCGCATATTTACAAGAAGAAATGAAGAGAAAGGGATGGAGAGGAGTTAGGATGGGAGACGAAAAGATGTCTACAAGTACAATGGTATACGCGGACGATATAGTGTTGATGGCAGATGATGAAGATGGGATGACGGGCTCAATTACAGGATTGGCGAAATACATAGATGGGGAAAAGTTGGATTTAAATGTAGAATAGACAAAGATAATGCCGTTTAGCAGAGGAGCGGGAAAGAGAGAAAAAATGGATTGGAAGATGGAAGAAAATAGTACCATTTCGCCGGCCCCACCATCAACGCAAATTAAACTTTTTTTTGTCAAATAATTATTGCAGAATTTGTTTAAATTTGCTCAAACAAAATTAGGATTTGTGCAACACCGAAAGTACCTGATAACCCAGAAAAACACTGGCGGGGCCAGCGAAACGTTTGGCTGGCCCCGACATTATCCAAATTCAACTTTGCATGTGTGTATTATTTTCCATTCAATTTGTTCAAATTTGTGCAACCTACTTCAACCCCTAAAAACTACCCCCTATGCGGAAAAAACTATAGCGGGGCCAGCGAAACGTTTCGCTGGCCCCGACATTATCCAAAATCAACTTCATATGAGCGTACTATTTTTGTCTTGATTTGTTCGAATGTGTGCAACCAACTCCAGCCCCTAAAAACTCCCCCTATGCGGGAAACACTATGGCGGGGCAGCGAAACGTTTGACTGGCCCCGACATTATCCAAAATCAAGTTTATATGAGCGTATAATTTTCTTCTTAATTTGTTCAAATTTGTGCAAGCAACTTCAGCCCCTAAAAACTACCACCTATGCGGCGAACACCATGGTGGTGCCAGTGAAACGTTTCGCTGGCTCCGACATTATCCAAAATCAACGTTATATGAGCCTATTGTTTTCGTCCCGATCTTTTGAAATTTGTGCGACCAACTCCAACCCCTAAAAACTACCTCCTAAGCGGAAAACACTATGGCGTGGCCAGCAAAACGTTTCGCTGGCCACGACATTATTGAAAAACAACTTTATATGAGCGTATTATTTTCGTCGTAATTTGTTCAAGGCGCAACCAACTTCAACCCCTGAAAGCTACCCCTTGTGCAGAAAAAACTATGGTGCTGCCAGCGAAACGTTTCGCTGGCCCCGACATTATCCAAAATCATCTCTATATGAGCACTCTATGGTTGCACAAATTTGAAAAAATTAAGGCGAAAATAATACGATCATATGAAGTTGATTTTGGATAATTTCGGGGCCAGCAAAACGTTCCGCTTGCCCGACCATAGTGTTTGCTTCAAAGGGGGTAATTTTCAGGGGTTGAAGTTGGTTGCACAAATTTGAACAAATAAAGACGAAAATAATACGCTCATATGAAGTTGATTTTGAATAATGTCGGGGCCAACGAAGCATTTTGCTGGTCCCGCTATAGTGTTTTCCGCTTAGGGGGTAGTTTTTAGGGGCTGTAGATAGTTTGACAAATTTGAGCAAATTAGGACGAAAATAATACGCTCATATAAAGTTGATTTTGGATATTGTTGGGGCCAGCGGAACGTTTCGCTGGCCATGCCATGATGGTTGCCGCATAGGGGGTAGTTTTTAGGGGTTGAAGTTGGCTGCACAAATTTGAACAAATTGAGACGATAATGCTACGCTCATATGGAGTTGATTTTGGATAATGTCGGGGCCAGGGAAACTTTTTGCTGGCCCACAATAGTGTTTGCCGAATGGGGGGTTGTTTTTAGGGGTTGGAGTTTATTGCACAAATGTGAGCAAATTCAGACAAAAATATTGCGCCCATATAAAGTTGATTTTGGTCAGTGTCACGGCTGGCGAAATATTTCGCTGGCTCTGCCATAGTCTAGCCGCATAGCGGGTAGTTTTTAGGAGTTGAAGTTTGTTACACAAATTTGAACAAATTAGGACGAAAATAATACGCTCATATAAAGTTGATTTAGGATATTGTCGGGGTCAGCGGAAAGTCTTGCTGGCCATGCCATAATGTTTGCCGCATAGGGGGCAGTCTTTAGGGGTTAAAGTTGGTTGTACCAATTTAAACAAATTAAGACGAAAATAATACGCTCATATAAAGTTGATTGTGGACCGTTTCACGGCTGGCGAAATATTTTCCTGGCTCTGCCATGATGTTTGCTGCATAGGGGGTAGTTTTTGGGGGTTGGAGTTGGTTGCAAAAATTTGAACAAATTGAGACGAAAATAATATGCTCACATAAAGTTGATTTTGGACAATTTCGGGGCCAGCCAAACGTTTCGCTGCCCCGCGATAGTGTTTGCCGCATAGGGGGTAGTTTTTAGGGGTTGAAGTTTTCTGCAAAAATTCGAACAAATTGAGACGGAAATGATACGCTCATATGAAGTTGATTTTGGATAATGTCGGGGCCAGCGAAACGTTTGGCTGGCCTCACCATAGTGTTTTGCGCTACGTAGTTGCCGCTACGTCTAAATCTCTGGATTCGGTGGTGCGAGAAATTCCATTGTTGTGCATGATTGGAATACCGTCCAAATGGTTATTAATCGAGTAGACTTCATGACCGAAAACTGTATTCAGAGCTTTGGAACCATATTAAATTATTTGGGATTTTAGATCTGAATCACCCTCTGGCCAACTCGAACTAGGTTGGAACCAATTCCGATTGCTCGACAGGATACGATGGAAATTGTATAACCACTTGGAATAAACGAGAATTTACATTCATTATTAAATGCTGCTTCTGGCAAAGTAATTTTTGAATATTTGGGAAATAGTTATTCTATCTACTTAGAAAAATTGTGTTATTTACATCTCCATAAGCTCTGGAAGTTTCACCAGCGATCATTCCAGCGTATTTGAGTTCTAGGCAAAAAGGCCATTGTTCTTTCCAATTATATATTCCTTTTCGTTATTCAACAAAATTTTGAACAGAGCTTTCACCTAGAGACGAAGTTTTTAATATTTAATATTTAATACAATCATAATTCACTGATTTTTCATTAATTTAAAGATTAGGGTTTTAATAATAGACACTTACTTCCCCAGCAAGACCAATTCACGTCACAGAGTTGGCTGAGAAATAGATTTGAGGAAATGCAAGTTGCCTTGATCTTTCGGATGCTCTACAGGACAGTAGATCTCCAGTCTTTCTGAAAGAGCCGATGAGATGTGTAAGGCCGTTGGTGGTTAAAATAATATTCCTGCCAGTTGAACATTCTGGAGTGCAAAGTATTAATTTTCAAGCGAACATACCGACACCATTTTCTACGGGTAAATGCTTATGTTCGACCAGATTGTCTCCATCCAAAACCAGCTCCGCAATGTCCACGAGAGGATTTAGCATTGTTACGTTTTCTGAAAAAAGTGCAGAGTGTAAATCAATATGATAAATAAATCTTACTGGTGAATAAAGCAGGGTGGCCACTGGCCACTTAAGATTCAGTACAATTTTCAGATTCTTATCGCTTTTCAAAAATTCTTCCCGATTCATTTAATAGCGCGTCAGACTTCCGTGCAGGAAGACTGGGATTCGATCTTTTAGTCAGGAACCCATCTTAAACTGTAGATCCCCTAAGGAGAGGCTGGTTATCTCCCGAGGATAGAAAGGGCTTCATGTCGAGCCATGTCGAGCCTAACCTTGAGGGTCTCTAGCCGATTTTGTGAAGACTCGAAAATGAGTCAGCGATCTCCTTGCCTAGAGGCCCCATAAAGAGGGGACTAGTGCTCTGCAGGTCGCTGGTCGATTTCGAGTAATGAATACACACAACACATACAGTTACATAATACACTAAGGCAGCCGTCCACCTTAGCCTGGCCGTATTGCTAGGGATGCTGCCGGATGGTAAAGTGGGTGAGGATCACTTTGCCGTGCAAAGAAGGACGTCATTTACTGTGCGATATATTACGCCTGGCACCTGAGAGGTATATTTCCAGAACGGTGGAAACAACGAAATCCAACGAGATCTGAAAACTCGGTGAAGGTGGCATTATTCAGTGTACTGCCTTGAGAATATACATGGGTGTGGCACAATAGGCTTTGTAGCTTGAGCGCCATCAAGAACAACAAACAGCAACAACATCTCGAAGGTTCAATATTGTATAAATACTATGCTTTCTATATGAAGAAAAAATTCCAAATAAAAAGCATTTAAAATTGTACACTTCCAATGTGTTCAATCACAAGATTTGAAATTAGTTATTTGTGATATAAGTGCGCAAAATAGGTGATTGTGTGCGAATGTCAATTTTGCAACATAAGCCGGAGGCTCAAAGCATGAGGCGGTGATTAGCGCACGAGCGAAGCAAGTGCGAAAACGTAGACGAGTGCTTCGAGCCGCAGGTGAATGATGCAATCACACGAGTTACCAATCACCTGTTGGAAAAAAATGATTAAAAAAAATTTTGTTGGAAAAAAATTATTCAAAAAAAATTTGTTGGAAAAAAATTATTCCAAAACAATGTTGATGTTTATGCTCTTTTGCCCGGGGGAGGTGGGCTACGAAACGCTAAAAACAAAACTTCAATCATTAAAAGATTTGTTCAAGTTAAATCTAAATTTATTTCAAGAAGATACCAACACCAGTGTTTAAAGTTAGTTATGTCAGTGTCGAGAGTACCTCATCTCGAAAGTGCGCATGCGCCGCTTTTTCACCAGTGCCTAAAGTAAGCCATGTTCAAACTGCGCATGCGCGAAAACTGTTTCGCACACAGTCTGCTCAAATAAGGTCCTTGAGGCACCACTTAGAAGCATGAAAACGTCAACTTTTGAGATGGTTGTTGCAAAAAAAAAAAATATGATCTTGAAACATTCAATTTCACACGCTGCTAGTTCAAAAGTGTCCAACTTATAAACTATCAAAATTCATATTTGATCCATTTCAAGCGAATCTAATTTAAAATTGTCCAATAAAAAAAAACTTGCTGCCTGCTTGGACCAGGAGGGGGAAATGAAACTTCTGTGGCAAATTTAGGGATGGTGAAAAATTAAGCTCTCAAATTAACATGGCGACTTAAGAGAATATACATATTCATGACCGATTTTACCATACAGAATTGACAATTCTAAAAGTGATTAAACGTTATTAAAAACGTGATTAGAGTGAATAAACGTCATTTATTGATATACTTGAAAGTCACGCTCGCGCTTACAGCGTATGCCTTCGTCACTTTCTGTGTATGGTATTTTTAAAAATGTTATCTCAAATAATTGCAAAGGTAGTTTCCAAAAAGTTTACCACTTCAAGCACCAATGTTTTCCTACTTTTTTTAATTTTATAAGTCTTTGTTTAGAAAATATAAACAAAAAATCAGACGAAATGTTTTGTCATCTACCTATGTCTCAAGCTGAAAATTCAAAATGAAAACTTTCTCAATTATATCAACATTTTTTATTGTTTGAGATAAATAGAAATCACCCAGGAAAATCACCCAACAGTAGATAGGACTAAATTCCATAGCGCTTCAAAATGTTAGTTTGCAACAAAACGGAAAGATTTCCGTATTTCAATAAGACATGTATCTTCAAATAACTATTGAAATAGGAAAAAGTATCATCAAATTAATTACTTGGCTATAATAAACGTTTTTATTAGACGCTACTGAGGGTGCGATTTTTACACGTCCATCAATCAATAGATAATCGTTGGTGGTTCTATACCTAGGCAATATAGGATAATTAAGTATCGATAATCACAATGTTTCATAAGTATACTTTCAACTATAATCCGTTTACTGATTAGAAGACAGCTCAAACTATCTTTATTTAATGAAGCATCACAACTAAAATGTTAGCACTTCCTCATATCTGAAATTTCATGTGTTTAGTACGATAGAAGGAAGTTCATAACCCAACCTAGCATATGATGGCGGAAAAGCACGAGCTTTTCCAAACCTTCACAGCTTGTACAGTTTTCTTCAGAAAATTATTCAAGAACTATTTAAAATGAATTGATATGAATCTTCAAAACAAGTTTCTCTCATGGAGTAATTTTTATATCAATACAAGAAAAAATATAAAGTAAAACTCTATTAAAAAATATTGAAAAATATTTTTTGTAAATTTGTTCAATTTTTCAGATATTCCATGTTGTCTCCAAGCAATTAAGTTGTTAGATTAATACAAAAATATTATGCTTATAAACTTGATAATTTCAACACCGCATGAGAAATTGATGAGCGCAAGCTCCTTTCAGTATCACAGGCCGCATAAATGCCTAATTGTTAAATTCCACGTTGAATTTTGCGCGCATTAAAAAATTTATTTTATTTGGTTTCTCTGCTTTATTTTTTTCCTAATTAAATATATTTTCGTTTCATTGCTGTTCCGCATTCTCTTTATTTTCCAGATCGATTATTTTTCGTTTAACGTGTTTTTTTTTTTTGATTTTTGTTCCTGGTTTTCTTTATAATCCTTACTTTCCTGCTGAATTCCCTTACGCCCACAATATTTCATCTTCATTGAAGTTTCTTTATTTGAAGATGGAAGACCATCCATGTTTCCATCTTTCAGTGCTTCAGTTTTTTTGTAATAATGGTTCAGTTTTTTCTTTTTCTGCTTGAGGGCTTTTTGAGCTCTTTACCTGCTGCTTTATCTAGAAGTGAATCTCGGACAGGATATGAAGTAAAAATTGGGCTATCTCCCGTTTTCCTAAGTTTTCTATTCGTTTTTCTCGGTCCAGCTTTAGGAAGAGGTCGAATTTCTTGGAGTACCGAAATTACGTCTCTTTTATTTTTCTTAGATTTCAATGCCGAATTTTTCACACTCTTGAAAATATCAAGATTACTTAAAGGATAATGCTGGATTAAATTTTTGCCACAGAATACTTTTGGTATGGCTTTTTCATGCCCATATGTCTATTGTAGTAAAGGCAATACTTTCATACCAATATCTTGGTCCTTGGTGATTGTTTGTAATTCAGCCGTCAGTTTAACGACATTTTCTTCATGAGAATGTATCGAGTGTAGTTCTATCATAAGTTTGAAAGCAACTTCCTTGTTTTTTTTTTTGGTTCTGTTGCAAAGTGTCAAGCCGCTACTTCCACATCGTTGGCCTAGCTGGTCTGAGTTTCTGTCGGAAGTTACTCCGCAGTTTCTTGTACAGGGAGAAATTGCTGACGTAAATGCTGAGGAAGGCTTAGCTGCTTTTTTGCCAAATGTAGTCTCGAGATATCCCTCACATTGTTGAACTTCTGGATCAGCGTTTTCAGTTTCGGTTTCTGTATCAAGTGGTCGATCAGTGATTTTGCATCCACAGAAGTCTTCTTCTTTGAAAACATTCTCATCGAATGGATCGATTCCAGTTTTAATGTTCAGTGATGTGAAAGCCTTCGGAAAAGCTTGTCCTACGCAATAATCCACACCATATATGGTCATAGGACAGCCTGGGTATTTTTACATCCATTTACCACAAGCTGAATTATGAAATCTTTTGAAAGGACCATAAACACTGACATCCAGCAGTTGCATTTTATGACTGCAGTGTGTAGGAAGAGTTAAGAAAACTACATCAGCTTTGTCAATTATATCAACGGAGATTTGTGATTCGCCATTATCATAAATCATTAGTATTGGATTCTCTTTTGTATTGTGGTTGTGATTGTGCTTGATGACGTGGTCTAGGACTTCAAGAAAGAGTTCTAGGTCATTCATCCACTGTTATTTGCTAATCCAAGAGATCCTGGTGGAGTGCCTGCCATCGTAATGGGATTTCAATTTTACTCTTGGAAATACATGGACTGATGGTAGGTAAAACCCAGCAGCACAAATTGTATTACAAATTTTTAAAAGGATACCACGCTCTCCACTAGTGGAAACTTGCTTACATCCAGTCTCAGCAATAAACTTCTCAGGCACTTGTACAGTTTGTTTCACCTTATAATAGATTTAATTTTAACCGACGCTTCGTGAACATTGCAGTTCACTTGTTCAGGGCTAACTTGAAACTGAAATTTTTGTTTATTTTCAAAACCTTCCATTTGTTCAATTTGTAATATGATACAAGGGTTGTACATAAGTATTATTATCATTATTATTGCTGTACTCATTACTACTAGGAACATGCCAGCTCAAATTAATATTTTCATTCTCTTTTGTAATTTATCTTCAATTTGTCGAGCCAGACGCTAAATATATCTTTATTATCGGGAAAAATAAGGTTGAGCAAAACCCATAAATTTATATTCACTTGACAATTATCTTAGAAAACTAACTTGGTGCTTCCATGTAATGCCCCCCCCCCCCCCAATTCAGAATATTTTCGACAGCGATGTTTCTGTGTGAAATGTTTAATAATATAGCAACCCTTTCCCTTTTCGACCAATTATATTACTAATGGATTTCGGCCCTGATATTTCTTTGATATATTTTATAATACTATCTTCGACCTTGTGATGACCCTTTTGTGTCCTTTTGCCATTCTTCGTATCAGCCCATAATTTTAGAACCTTTTTGTATCAATTTCAGAAACTCATTTGCTTCCATTTTCGAAAACCCTTTCTTTATTTTAGAAATCCTTTTGTATCAATTTTCAAGAACCTCTGTCGTGTTTGTTTAAGAAACCCCTCTTATATCTATTTTCAAGAACCCTGATATATTCGATTTTGAACCCCCTTTAGCACCCATTTTAAAAACGCCTCTTGCGTTATTTTCTGAGACCCCTTTGGTATTCATTTATGAGAATTCCCCTTTATATTATCCAGAAATTTTTTATATTCGCTTTCGCGAACCCCTTTATCTATCACCCCGAAGAAAAATCCCCTTTTATTTGCCCACCAAATGAGAACCGATGAATTTGTCGCGATATACATTATATTATTATAATTCATTTATATACCATATGTTCTAACACGTTCTATATTATTATGTGTATCTGGCAATGCTGTATTGCGATCCCCTTTTGCTTGCCGTTTGTAGTTTTCTTTTTATGGAGTTTGTTAAAAAATGTAACTATTATCGTGTTCTGTTATCGTATACTTTCTATGTTGAATCCTTCGAAATTGTTAATAGCGATCTCTCCCTCGGTTTTCTCATTAATTTTAGAGTTTTACCCCTCCTTGCCACTTATTATCGGGAGAAGGGTTGGTGCGCGCAAACTTTGTTCCTATAATTCGCAACGGTCGGGAGAAGGACATCCGATGAGGTCCGTTTGCGATTTGTCCATCTTTTCGTCCTTCCTTCTCTTCTCTAGTCCTTATCAGCCGCCGTCCTGTGCAGAGTTTGGGTGGTAACTGCCTCGGTCAGTCTTCACCAGGAACGGGACTTGGATCTCAGATGACTAAAAATAGATTTTGGGTTTCCTTTCTATCCTTCATATGCAGAACTATTTATCCTGCCATGGATGTCACAAGGGCTTGCCGATAATAAGAGTAAGCCATTCTACCTTAAGGGTAGTTTCCTCTATACCACCTTGGATGTTAGAACGTTCAGCGATACTAAATCCAGGAATTCTTGTGGGGATCGTGGACGTAAAGATCTGCCGAAGGTGAGGTGGTGGTGGTGGACCTTGATCGATCGTTTGTGATAGAAATCTGCATGACTTTCGCTCGAGACCGCGGAATTGAGAAATTATATAACAAAAATTAGAACAGCCCTATGCCCTTAAGATTAACATAACCATCGGAACGATTAAACAAAATAATAGAACCGAACAATGAAATAAGACGTAAAATAAAACATAATAAATAAAGAAACATATAACAAAATAGAAGAGTGCCGACTTTTCTTGCTCTTCATGTGAACACGAGAACTTTTTATTCATGATAATTCATATGGAATAGAATTTGTGAGTTGCAAAAAATCTGCAACGTCACAACTCCCTTTCCCTTGGGGAGGGCCGAACAGTTCTCAAACCAATAGGAAGACTGGAAATAAAAAAAAATAAAGTAAAATCATGAATAAAAAAAAATGGATTACCAAATAATAGAGTTGGAAATCATCAAACCAAAAAAAAAAAACATACAAACATAACTAAGTAAAAATCTTCTAAAAAATTTAGAGAATAACGAAAGAGAAAATAAAGCGAAAATTAAAAGAAAGAAAAAGGAAATATAGAATTGAAAGGAGAGGGGCAAGCGCAAGTGAAATAGAGACAGGACTAGACAAAAACGATCGACATGAAATACAGGGGGAGAATGAAAATGCAAAAATGCGAAACTGCGAAAGTAAATATTTAATTAAGTTTTCTTGGTACACGTTGCTGACACAAAAACGTTCCATTTTGAACTGTGCTAGGTAGTATGAGGCAATAAACCGTTTTTGCGAAAAGAAAAGAAAGCTCGTTTTTGCAAAAAAAAAAAAAAAAGATAGCTTGAGGAGTGTACCTGGGAAGAGGAGGGTGAAAAAAAGAACGGCCCGGGAGTGACTAGAGATGGCGTCGCGAAGGAAAAGTGGGTGGGGAGCGGGTACAATATGGGCAATTTAGATTGGAGAATCCTGGTTCTCCACACTTAAAACAAAAAGCGGATATCGGGTGACGACACTGCGGGTACCGGTGGCCGGCTTCTGCGCAGTTCCAACATCTAAACCGCGCGGTGGTGTGGAGGAACCGGAGGGTACAGGGTTGCTTTCCGTGGGGATAGGGATCTTTAGGGAGTGGAGGGAACGGATTCGGGGTTTTGGAGTGGTGGGTTCAAGGGGAGAAGTGGTGGCTGTAAGGGAAGGTTCGGGGTCGGAGGCAAGGGTAGCGGGCTGGAGGTTTGTGGGAAGAGGAAGGGTTTGCGTCGGCATGGTGTGGGAGGTGGAGAGGGGAAAGGTTTGAGTCGCGATGGTCTCGAACTTTTTGGCGGGGATTTGGGTTCCCATATCTGTGGTTCTCGATTTCCGCTCCTTGAATTACGTTTGCGTCTGCTAGGTTCGGGTGTTCAGAGGGCTCCTGGGCAGCCCAGTGCGATTCGAGCAGAGCCGGGAAGGAGCCGGGCCACTTATCTTTGATCGACGCGATGAGGCCTGCATATTCATGGAGATGGCGGAGAGGATCTTTCTTGTTCCAAATTGGGCGCGATCTCGGGACAGGATACCGGGTTACTGTGGGGGGAACGAAAGGTTTCAGATCTTCTATTTGTGATTTGCCTATAAACTTGTTGGTGAGGTCTGAAAGCTCGTAGACAGTGGGCGACAACACTTTCGAAACTCGATAGGGACCGATGTATCTGGGCCATAGTTTCGCGGAAATATTTTTTATTTTTGGGGAAAGAAATCGAGTTTGTGCAGAACTGTATCTCCATTATGGAATCTTAATTGCCTGAACCGGAGGTTATAGTACTTAGATTGTTCTTCAAGTGGCTGGTTCAAGTTCTTAATTATCCAATCGCGCATGAATTGGATTTCAGTCATTCTCTTTCTCCAAGATTCAGGATCTCATGTTTCTATTTCAGGTTTGCCATTGAATCGGAATTTGTGAGAATTCATGGATTGGGGGTGTCTACCGAAATTCAAGAAGGAAGGGAAGGACTTGAGCGAGGTATGATGGGCCGTATTGTACGCGAATTGGAATTCAGAAAGGTGTTGGTCCCATGAACCAGTGGGTGAAATCTGACATAGGAACTTCCGGGATAGCATTTATACAGGAAGAAGCAGCCTTTCATAGCTTAGAGGGCGCTGATATCGCGGCATAGTTGTGTGTGTCGTGTATGTGCACAATCAGTTGATTCGCACGCAGTCGCACTCGAAAACCGCAACAAACACCGCGTGACAACAAAGTAAAAAGCGAATAACAGTATTTTTTATAATGATACATATTGTGATTCGCGAGGACATAAAATTTGTCTGAAAAACTTAATAATGGAAGTGCCAAAGAGTGCTAAAATTAAAAGGAAAGTTTCAGGTAAGGAATTTTCATGTGTACAGTTTAAGGTTATACTTGAGAACGTTTCATCATTTTGAATGATTTCAATATTTTCTGTTTTATTGTAATTTGTACATTATGAAATTTGTTAATAAAAGCTTGCAAATTCGAGTATTTCTTAAATTCTTATGAAAAAATATTGAAATACGCGGCCAGAAGACTACGTATATTACAAACATAACCTAATCCTGTAGATTTTGTATCATTTTTTATTTCCAAAATTTACTAGATGTTTCTTTTAAACATTAAAATTAATACTCTGATACGTTTCTTTAATACGATTTTTTCGTTTATTTTTGTGTTTAATGTAGAAACTGCAGATAGAGGCAAGCAAGTTCATTGGCGATGTGTAGTGCCGGGCTGTAAGTCGAACAGCAATGTAAATAGACATAGCTTCCCGAAGGATGTGAAAAGGAGTCAAGAGTGGCGAGCAATCATTAGTAATCCGGAACTAGATGAACTAACCTCCGACGAATTGTGTTACTACATAGTTTGTCAGTTGCATTTCACTGAAAGTGCTTACAAAATTACAGCATGTCGCCAAGTACTAAGAGAGGATGCAGTTCCAGAATTAAATCTCAGTCTCAGTTCTTGTATGCCTACAGTGACCCACAAATGCACGAGGGAAATTCAATTGAATATTGAAGCAGCAGTAGATGAAAAAATGCAGGTCGATTGTACACTAGAAAATCCAGTGAACGAATGTTCAGATTTTAAAATAATGCCCAATTGGAGTGATATATGCGTAGACGGCAAATCAAGTCCACTTCGAGCACCGGGTAACAGTAGCGAACCCTATGGAAAGAAGACTTTGCCTCGAAACCAGAATCGTGGAAGCGATATTCAAATAATAAGCGTATCGGTTGGAGAAAGAAGTGATGTGCCACTCCAGGTACCAATTCGCAATCCACTGCAGAAGACAGATAGCTCACCTGTTGCAGACAATCATTCTTCAAAGGAACCCTTTACCGCTTCAACTCCAAAAACTCCGAAAAATACAAGAAATGATTCTTTGAAGGAACCCTTCATTTCTTCAACTCCAAAAACTTCAAAAAATAATTCTTCGGAGAAACCCTTTATCGCTTCTACTCCTAAAAATTCAAAAAGACGATTACTTTTTGGTTCAGTAACAAGAAAAAGCAAGTTGACACCAGTGGCTAAACGCTTGCACGTTATAGCTTCAAATTTATTGAAGAAACAATCAAAGTATGTACATAGGCTAGGTACAGTAAAAGAACGTATGCAGAGTGCTGAAAAGTACATGACGACGGTTAAAATGAAGGAGCTGAAGAGTCTATCCAAGGAGCAATTATCATTTGTAGAAATGCAAATTCGAAATGTGCACAAGAAAGCCAAGGCAGGTGAAAAATGTCTCCCGTCATGCCGGTTTCACTTATTTCGTTTCTAATTTTAGTCAATTTGTTTTCCCCACTGGAAAATTTGATATTCACTTCAATAAATTAAATTATAAGGTGCTCAATATTATTCAATATGGTTATGTATTGCTTACAAGTGCACACTTGATTCTTTATTATGATTTTTTATAATTGTAAATGTACAGATACTCATAATAATTTAAAATATTCATCATGCAAAATATTTACAATTGTATAACACTAATCGTTAAAATTGAATATTGACTATTATATTAGTTATCTCATTTATTTTTTAGCCAAATGAAGTTGATAGTATTGAAATCGACTTCTTTTAACATATTTCTTGTAATTATTTGCACAGGCTAGACGTTTTACATTGGACGACAAGGTCTTAGCTTTAGCTATTTTAAAGCAGTCCGCACAGTGTTACAGACTTCTCAGTAGGATA
>CAKNXH010002422.1:0-93032 GCA_932178445.1 Andricus quercusramuli
ACGAGCATTAGGACTGCCTTCACATCGGGGCCTATATCTCGGAAACTGTTCACTGGACCATTTTTTTGCTCAGGACCTTTTTTGAAGCCAAAAGGTCAAGCTTCCTTTTAAGACTATTTAAAAAAAAATAAAAATACCCCAAGTTGCTAAAAAAGTTAAATAAACAATTGAATTGTTTAAAAAATGCTTAAATTTTGTTTAGTTTTTTTCGTTAATAAAATAGAAGAAAAGAGTAATAAATAACCTTTCGAAAACCCTCATAAAAATTTTAAATCGCTAAAATAGAAAGGAAGTTACAAGCTTTTGAAAATACCCGTGCAGGCGTTGGGGTTGAAAATGTCACCCCCATCACTTGGAGGGGGGTGGTTTTTGTGGTCTATAAATTTGTCGATTAAGTACTATCGGGTAGGTGAACATATTCCCCGAATTTGAAGAAAATCAAAGAACATGACTTTTAAAGTTGGGGCAGTTCAGAAATAATGCCCCATATCTGGAAATCATATTCGGAAACGATTCCGATTATATTTCCCAAGAACAAATTATACGAAGTATAGTCATTAAAATCTAATGAAATCTCGATCAAAAATGCATTAGAGCAAATAAGTTTGACCCTATTGAAAAACTTGAGGCCAAATATGTCCTAAAAACCACTTAGAAATGGCGTAAAAACGACATAAAAAACGGCATCTGAAATGACTTAAAAACGTTTACACAAGAAATAAAAGTACTATTAATTTATTTCAAAATGTCAAATCAAATTCAAATATATTAATATTGACGGTCTAAAAAAAGGATTAAATTTGTTTTCACAAATCTGTTATTGTAATTGAATATATTCAAAAATAAACACATTGTAATTTTATTATACTAAATACCTTCCTTTAATACAATGTAACGTAAGAAAAGAATCAAAATTGTTAAGCCTACTGAAAAAATGAAAAAAATAATACGTAAAAAAATATCACGATTTTCGACATCGTTCTTGACACTAGAATTCCATTTTAATTTAGTTGGATTCACTTGCGAATTATACTTTCACATTAGCATGAATCCAAAATGTATTGGAAATAATGTAAGTTATCTTTAAATTCAAGTGAATTTACTAGATGATTGATTTCAATTTTGTTGAACTCACTTGTATAAAATTTTATTTAAATCAAACTGAAGCCAGAATTATCCTTTCATCGCTTGAAATGGACTTGAATTTATTTAAATTCATTCACTCAGTAACTGACTATAAATTTGCGATAAGTATACCGCTGATTACAATCAGCAAAATTTAGTTACTTATCAGTGAAATTTCTCTGATTCATTATCACATATGCTCTGATTGCAATCAGTGGTTTACTTAAAGCTGATTAATCAGCGAAATTTCGCTTATTAAGATTTAAAGATTGAACTCAAATTTATTTGATTTTATTTTTATTCGCTTGAAGATCAGTTAAATGTAGTTGAATGCACTTGAAAATGAGTTGAATTCGCTTGAAATTCTGTTTGGATTTACTATAATTCCCGTGATTTTGACTTGATTTAAAAAAAAAATTGAATATGAATTTCCCTTAATTTTCTATGAAATTTATACCTGAAATGTACTTGAAATTATTCTGAAGATGATTTATTATACAATAATTCATGACTTGAATTTCCATTTGAATTTACTAGAATTCGCATGGATTATACTTCTTAGATAAATTTACTTGGATACGGATCTTAGTTGAGATTCACTTGAATTTATTGAAATTCACTTAAATTTATTTCAAATTATTTGATTTTACTTGAATTCACTTGAAAATGACTTAATAGTTTAATCAAAATTCACTTAACTGCACAATTCACTCGAAATAGTTCAATTCCTTTCAACACATTTATTACATGAGACATTTGAATTCTGAATTCTCCACTTTACACTTGAAATTCTCTTCAATTTACTTGAGTTTAGTTAAATTCACATTTGGGTTCATACCTAAATTCACTATAATTTTCTTGAACTCTGATGAAATCAATTAGGTTTTGTACAGTTTAATTGAATTAACTAAATTTCACTTGAATTTTAGTTGAACTTACTCTAATTCCGATGAATTTACTTAAATTAATTTTCTACTTTATTTATTCTCTTGGATAAATCAAGTGCAAGTGAAGTGGTTCAGCCGCTGATAAAAAGTGAAATCGAAAAGCGAAAGTTTATCATGTCCATAATTTCTAGTTATGATTTCATAAATGAGAAGTAATCATAAAGTCATAAATTATTTTTGTCCACAGGCCAACGTAAGCCAAGCTGAGTACGTAAGGGCGCACAGAGACTACCTCTCGAGGGTACACACAAATCATGGCCAGGGGCATGAACGGCGGAAAAGACTTTTCACAATTCACCCATCAGGTAATTTAATATAATAGCCATATTTCATATGATACTTTCCTACATATTACACGCAGTATATATATAAAACTAAAGCCTATTTAAGAAAATATCTACACAGAAAAGAGCCAATCCATGAATTTACGTAACAGCTTTCTTGGACATTACAGGAAATCCTTGTATACAAAATAATAGTACATAAATGTTAAAGTTTAGTAATTTTACAATAAAAGACTGTATTAATGATATAGAGACATCATATCGGCATAATTAGATTAGTATTTTGATTTTTCTATAATATCATTCTTCAAAAAATTTTCATAATAACAAAGTTTTTTCACAATTTTTTAAATTGCTACCACCCGCAAACTCATTCAACATCTTGTAAGTTTATCGGGTTGAGCTAGATATTTGAAGAGATTCCAAGGGATTTAAAAAAACTTTCAAATATTTCGAATGTTTTTTGTGGAATTTCAAAGGATTTCATAGAATTTTATAAGACTTCAAAAGATTTCAGTCATTTCAAAGGATTTTAAAGGCTCTCGATAAGGTATTTCAATGGTTTTTCCAGGATCTCAAAGGATTTCATAGAACATCAAAATTTTCAAGGGATTTCAAGGTATTTCATCAGATTTTACGTAATTTCACAATATTACAAGGGATTTTATAACATTTCAAAGGATTTCATTGATTTTTATGGATCTTAAATGTTCCCAAATAAGGTATTTTATTTTCAAAAATTTCAAGGGATTTTAAGGAATATCATCAGATTTGATGTGGTTTCCCGGGATTTAAAGAGATATTATAACATTTTTATGAAATTTCGAATTATTTATTCACAAGAATCAAGGGATCTCAAAGTTTTGAAGATATGTTTAAATATTTTAAGGCATTTCCCAAGATTTTACAAAATTTCAAATATTTAAACATTTTTTTAAGATTTTAGGATATTTTAAAAGTTTTCAAGGAATTTCAATAGATTTCAAAGGATTTTAAAGATTATAGGGTATTTTGAAAGATTCTAAGCAACTTTCAAAAGCTTGACAAAACTTTAAGCTAATTCAAAAGATTTCAAAGGATTACAAAAATTTCAAGGATTTTCTAAGGATTTTAATGATTAGAAGGGATTTAAAAAAATGTCACATGGTTTTGAAGAATTACGGAACATTTCGAAGGATTTTACTAGATCTATAAAGATTTAGAATGTCAAAACATTTCCAGGGATTTCAATAGCTTTCAAAGGATTTTAAAGGTTTGAGGGTATTTTAAAAAATTCCAAGGGATTTCAATAGCTTTTCAAGAATTTTAAAGATTTTAGGGCATTTTCAAAGATTTGAAGGATTTTTCAAAAAATTATAACATTTTAAGCGATTTCAAAAGATTTAAAAGGTATTAAGAAATTTTAAGGATTTGCTCATGATCTTAATGATTTGAAGGGATTTAAAAAAATTGCATGCGGTTTTGAAGAATTTCGGAAAATTTAGAAGGATCTCACAGGATCTATAAGGTTTTAGTATATTTTAGAAGATTCTAAGGGATTTTACTAAATTTTAAAAGGATTTTACAAAATTTTAAGAGATTTCAAAAGATTTCCAAGAATTTGAAAAATGTCAAGGAATTTCCAAGTTTTTAGGATATTTGAAAAAATTCCAAGGGATTTTTAAGTGAATTTATAAGATTCCCAAGTATTTCAAATGTTTTAAAGGATTGTAAGGCTTTCAATAAGGTATTTTAAGGAATTTCCAGGATCTCAAAGGATTTCATAGGACTTAAAATATCTCAAGGGTTTCAATGAAATTCAAGAAATATCCTCAGATTTCATGTAACTTTACTGGTTTTTATTATAAAAACTTCAACGGATTTAAAAATAATTCAAAGAATTGGAAATATTTTAGGGTATCTTTAAGGGATCCAAGGAATTTCAAGGAATATCATCGGGTTTCATGTAACTTCACGGTATTTCAAGGGATTATGTATTATTTTAATGAGAATTCAAAGGACTTATTCCCAAGAATTGTGGGATTTCAAAGTATTTCAAAGATTTGACGAGATTTTCAAAATTTCAAGGGTTTTTAAATGGTTTTCGAAAGATTTCAAAGTATGAGAAATATTTTAGATTCTTTTGAAGGATTCCAAGGAAGTTTTAAGAAATTTAAACGATTTCAAGGAAATGCAAGGAATATCGTCAGATTTCATGTCACTGCACGGGATTTTATAAGATTTCAATGAAATTTTAAAGAATTTATTCACCAGAACTGGGGGATTTCGAAGAATTTTAAAGATTTTAAGAGATTTTCTAATATCTAAATATATTACCAAACATTTAAAGAATATAAAAAGTTTTAGGGTACATTCAAAAAGACGAAATGTCCCGTCGTCCCGAATTTGCAGGACTACCAGTCCATCCCCTTTTCCAACTCCCCCCGTTTTTTGGGACGACTAGACACAGCCTTAAAAAAATATCCACAAATAACAAATTTTTTTTCACAATTTTTGAAATAACTACTAGCCACAACATCATTCAACATTTTTTTTTAGTAAAGGGTTTTGATCTTATAAATTGTTGTTTAAAATATAAACTTAAATAATTTGATAAGAGATTTGAGAAAGTGATATAATCTTGTTTTATATTAAATTGCATTAACGTCCGTTATGATCGCAAACATACTGTAAAATGTTGAGGTTATTTTAGGTCATGCTGAGCTTGCCGAAAAATATACAAAAACGCATGACCAATTTTAAATAATAAGACATATATGCTAGGAATATTTTAAAAAATGGTAAAAAATTGAGTTTTTGAATAATATTTTTCTATTAGTTGACATAGCTTTTTATAAGTTTTAATTTTCGAAGAGTGTATAGTGTATATATACATATATATATGAAGTGATATATGAAGTGATATATATATACATATATATATATAGTATTATATGTTCTATTGTTTAATGTTCTTTCTTTTCATTTCATTAGCTTCTAATTCTTTGACAGTTTTGATGTTTTGGGTAGTAAGTAACTAAATTGTATTTAATAAGACATGAATGAAAATATTTCGAAAAATGATGTGACATAGGCGAGGTGGGGAGGAGGGGGTAGGCAAACCACTTTGTTATGACTTGTTGCATAGGGTTGGGAAGGGGTGAAAAATTAGAACAAGATGTATTACATCATTTATGGATGACCCCAAATTATTTTTGTGTAATTTGTCGCATCTCATGTTGAATAATTAAAATTTTCATTGTGTCTTCACTTGCTTTTCATGTCACAAAAATATTGCAACTCAAAACTACACAAAGTTCGGCTTACTTTTGAGGATTGATGTTTTTCAGTGCAACTTCCGAAATTCTGGGGAAAAACTGAATCATTCAGCTATTCTCGAACGAATCTCTATTCGATTTATTTAGAATTTTTGACAAATTCCTTAGGTGTAATCCTCGGAGTGACTCAAACATAAAAGTCGGCATCTCAGCTGATAAATAGTGCGATTGCCGCCATCAAGACTTCTTGGCGCTAGTCTCAAATATTTCAAGTTAAAGTTAGTATTGATATACCCTTGTTTCTCTCCATCTACGCAAGAGGCTCAGACCAGTCTGAAGTACTTATTTGCTTATAGAACCGAGCAGAAGATTTCGCAGTAAAACGGCTTTGCATGCCTCATGCGGTCGTGATAAACTTCGGTATTCCAAGTATGCTAAAATGTACAATGCATACCCATAAAAATTTACATGAAGCGTGCGAATGACAAAGCATCCTTCGAATTTCACTTTTTAAAATCCGTGCTAAGTGTTGTTAAATTTGTCAATATTGATCGATCCTCGCTAAAATCCGGATTTTAGATTTTACAATTCTAGATATTTCTGATTCTAAACGAGTGAAGCGTTTTCTTAATTCAGAGGCAAAATTTCGATTCCTCAAAATAAACCATATCCATCAATTGATAGAAAGAAACTGAACGCTCGAAATAGAAAAAAATACATTCACTTATTTACGCGTTTAAAATTCCGTCCAAGATTCAAAATAGACCCTTGAAAATATGCAAAAACACCCACGTCTTGTCGAATTCCTTCGCGAGAATCATTCTTTGTCATAAATTCAAAAATGTGTAAATATTATACTCAGGGTAGTCACTGAACCGGCATACCTATAGAAAATCGGGAAATTGTAGTGAATTCATTTTTGAGAGGGAATTGAGAAAAATATTTTATTTAAATTTTACTTGAACACATGTGAAAGAACGCGTCATTTATCGAATTACTTTTTAAATTAATTAATATGGCGGCGATTCCCATTTGGAACTGTTCAGTTACAAATTTTAATAACTTCAAATTTATTTCGGGAGTTGTATAATTGCTTCTTTTTCAGTCATTTTAAATCAGTTTTTCCAAATAAGGTTTGAATTGAAAGCATTTACAATTGAATACTTTTAGATCGAAGTATATAGAATTGTTGGGTTTCAAATTAAAATTTCTCGAAATGGAATAACTTATAAATAAAAGTCTAAATAGGTCTCAACTTATTATATCAGGGCTACAAGTGTATTTTACACGAAATGAGGTATCTAATACGAATATTGAGGAAATTAAATAAAAAGTACTGGAGAAAGTTTGCGAAGTCTTCATTATTTATAATTTCAAAAAACATTACTTTTGGAAATTTCTTTTAATAATAATTATAAAAATCTAGGGCCGGAAAAACGGTTACGATTCAAATGAAAACCGCAATAGTTCAGCACTGTTAAGACTGAAGCCTTTAATTTTAAAAATATTTAATTTTAAATAATTAAAAAAAAAACATTTTAAGACCCTGAAAATTTATTTCAAATTAATAAACCTAGTAATTGAAATTTCTGTAGCTGATAGTCTTGAAAATTCAATAATTTCAAATTAAATTATCAAAAGTTGAACAGCTTTTAATGACATCCTAATAGTTCAGCAATTGTACATTTATAGATTTTCAATATTGAAAATATTGAATTTCCAATAACTTGAAATTCTAAACATTTCCGTGTATATAATTTGAATAATATTGAAAAATTAATGAAACTAAATCTAAAATTATGAAGTTTCAAACGTTTTATTTTGATTGAAGTCAGTTTAAGAATATTCCATTTGAAGAAATCCAAATAAAATTTCTGCAAGTCTCATGGCTTCTGCTCTAAAATTGTATTTTTAAATTGTACTTTTAAATATTTTCGGGTTTTAAGTAAGAAGTTATCTAATTTTAAATTTTTTGAATGTCTTCAAAGTCTGACATTTTTTGAAGTTTTTAAATTTTACAATTTAGAATCATTCATCTTGAAGTACTATCTAATTTTGAATTTCTTCAAATTAAAGTTATTCAACTTCGAAGATTTTTAATTTGAAACGTACGATATTGAAAATTTATGTTCCAAATTATTCAATTCTGAATGTCTAATATTCAGTTTTTAACTATTCAAATTCAGAATTGTCCCACATTCAAGGTGTCAAGATCACCGGGAAATCAGGAAACCCCCGGGAATTTTATTTAGAATCGGCATTTCATTCACGTTCGAGAATTTTTTCTTCTATCGCAAAAACGTATCGTGTATGATACCATGAAAGTTTTTCGATGATTGCTTAAGTTCTTTTAATTTTAATTATATGAGAGGGAAATGTTTTTCTCTGGAATATGTTATAAGCTATCAGAATTCATATAAAGAAGCCAGGTAGAAGGCATCTTGTCACTTATTTCAGAAGATTTTACAAAATGTTTCAAATTTCAATTTTTTTTTTAATATTATATAAACTATTTTATAATAAACGTTTCTGAAAGTTGATACAAAATAGTTTGAAAATTCCGCGAAAATCTCATCATTGGGAAAATAATAATGAAAATAAAATGAATATATATTTTTAATGAACAGGGTAGAAGCATTATGATAACTTATTTCATGAATTTTACAAAAATATTTCTTTCAGTAGAAAAAAATATTAAAATATTGGCAACATTTTTGTTTAAACTTTAAACATGTTGCACCATGCAAGCAAAAATACTCAAAATAATGGTGATAAGTTGGTACGATTTCATAGACCCTTATAATGATTCCAAGGATATTGTAAAATGTTCAATATATGAGATTTTATTTAAATTTTAAGAAAACATTGACATCTGCATTACTTTTGCAATATCCTCTTCAAAAATTGACACGATGACTTCATCCTGGCTGCTCATTTTATAGAGAATTCCAGTAGCTTTCAACCTATTTAAGAGCAAAATTTTAACTCTCATATAATTAACATCAAAAGAACTTAAGCAATCATGGATAAACAGGTGGTGCCCCGCTCGTGGTCGGCAATGTAGTTTCTATTAATATTTATTACTTCAGTCTGTGATAAATAAATGTTTTCTTGACGACATAAGTTTTTTATATGTATATTATGTTAAATTTCCCATTTCTATACGTTTATTTGGGACAAATTACAAAAAAACGTCTTTAATAAATTAGACGGGAAAAAACCGGGAATTTCAAATTCACTAGAAAGCCTGACATTAGATTCGTCTTTTTTATCAAATTCTTTCTAGAATACTTAAAATTATATATTTTTCAGTTTTAAATTAGTATATTTAAATGCACGAAGTCTTCCATCGTCTTGTAATTCGAGAAGTGTAGTCCGCCCCACAGTAAATCTAGGGATGTTTTTTACTTGAAGTCGGATAAAAACGTTGCAAACAATTGAAAACTAGAATTATCCGATATTTGATCATTTTTATCCGCCTCCCGGTAAAAATTATTCGACGTCGAATTTTCAATTCTTTGCAACTTTTTTATTCAACTTCAGATTTTCCAACCTTAAATTAACGGGAACAATCTTGGGAAACCGCGAAATTACAGGGAATTTTTTTTCTTTGTCTTGAGCAAACACTCTAAGTCAACAGCGCTTTAATTCTAATTTATTTCATACGATAATATCATAATTAATGCTAACTGCTAATTCATATCCTGTATCGATTGCTAATTTTGTTTATTCATTTGTCATTTCCGTTAGCACTTCATTTTTTTCGGTTGCGAAATGTGCATCTCATATGAGATACAACATTTTTCTTCGTGAAAACTTGCCACCAATTTTATGCATCTTGTATCCTGATAATCGATCTTAATTTGACTTCCATACTTTGATAGATTGTACTCTATCCTTATTAGATACAAAGTATGCTTATCGCTCTTCGAGATCACAAGAAATTTTTCCCAGAATAATTTTCTATAAGTATACGGTAATGAAATGCACTAACTTCAGCAAGTTGTTGACAGCGAGGCGTAATATCACAGCAGGGGAGATATGTTTTCCGCTTGTAAGAATGTATTTGAAGATTTTAATGCCTATACGTATTCCATGTTACGCAAAACTTTCGTGTCGTGTCCCGCACGTGGCTCGTCCCGATCAGAATGTACGACATACGAAACCCGTTTGTCACCGCATGCATCCCACAAAAAGGGCCGGCAACTTAGGAATGACCAATTAGCAGGGAAAAGAACAGCTTTGTGTTAAAATTTCACTTATTTCAATTTCATTACCTGGGATGGAGGTCTATCAGATCTTCAGTGCCATGGGAAAACAAAAAATGTTAATTAGGGCAATTTGTCACTCTCTTAATCATCATGCCCTATAACGGAAAATTGGTTGGACCCATCTTCGTGAATAGGTTGGGTTAAACATTATTTTTGTTTTTTAGTCTTACGATTTGTTCATTATTTTGTAGTTTCTGATTTGTTTTTTAATTCTTTCGATTTTGTTAGTTTTCTCAAATTGAGTCAACTCAACTCAAATACATTCATTTAAAGCAATTTCAAGTAAATTCAAATAAATGTAATTTAATGAAGAATTCGTTCAAGAGAAATCAAATTACCTCCATCGAAATATCGTGAATTTAAGTGTATTTTTATAAAATCAATACACAGAAATAACAAAAGGTAAAAATCGTTTCAAGTAAAAAAGTTAGGGGTAATCTCGCCGTACAAAAAAAAATTAAGATTGGTTGCCGCTCTCAAGCTTTTTGCGTGCCAAGATTTCCCCTAGTGTTTTTAACTAAAAAGCTTTTTAATTTTTGTTCTTATATGTAATATTGAAATCAAAGTGAACAAATTCCACTCAATTAAAGTGAAAGTAGGAAAGCACAAAATGAATTGTAAGTTAATTCGAAATTAATTAATTTAACTTCTCCGAAAGTAGGGTATATTAATTCCGTTCAATAAGAAAGCAACATGCTTGGGGATTCAATTTAAATCTGGTGAAATTAATTGCATTTAACCAGAATTTCATTTAATGCGAAGCTGTTTTATAAAATACAATTAAATTAAGACCGAAATGAGGTGAGTTCAAAATGAATCCAACGTAGTCCATTTTTAATTGATCACATTTTGATAAAAGTGATATCCAAACAATAAAACTGAATTAAATTGCAGACAAGAGCATTTGAGGCTAACTCAATTTCAAAGTAGATTCAAGTCAATGCAAGAGCACACAGGCCGACAAAAATTACCTTTTTTTGCTCTCAAAGACTGGATTAGGAGTCCCCGAAAGATTCTGATATCCTAAAAACGAATCCGTTGTCCAAATTTTTCCTATACATCAAGATTTTGAGATATCCTAAAACAAAAAGGAATATGGAACAATAAGACATGAGCAGCGATTTTTTAAACTGCTTATGCCATCGTATAATACTCCTTTTAGCCTTTCATTTTCATTTTCGATCATCTCGAACTGATTCTTTTTTTCCGAAACATCAGTTTTACACTGAAAAACTAGCCAAGGCGAAGAAAATTATGTTATTCGATTGATAAAGGGTCTGGTGTCTTAAGGTTTTTGTGTTCATTGAATCCGAATTTGAGCTCAGATTTACAAAATTCAAGATGACGGATCTTTGCTAGTTTTTCAGAGTGAAACTGAAATGGTTAGTGTCATATCTCGGGGCAACAAATTGGCTTGGGATATTGTATCAAATTATACCATTAAGCCTTTTCCCTTCCGGGGTAGGCGTGACTTACTCGGTTGGAAAGTAGTGAAATAGGTATATAGGTATGAGGTTGATCGGTATATGGGTATAGGGTGGATGGGTATGTAGGTGTTATGTATAGATGTTTTAGATTGATCTGGAGTTCTCGTGTTATTTATATAAATGACACGTTCACTCCGCAACACTGCTCCGACCCAGGTTGCTGATCAATCTCTCTAGCGATCACCCCAAGTGAGGAGCCTCACAAAATTATTATGTATGGTTCCCCACCTGGGCCCATTAGTGAGACTGAAAATTGCCATTTTTCACTTTTAGATAATGATATCTCGAAATCCTGACCTATAGGAAAAAATTGGACAATGGATTCGGCTTTAGGACATCAAAATCCTTCCGGGTCAACTAGTATATGGTTACAAATTTTGTCGGCCTGTATAATTGATACAAATCTAAATTCTATTCAAGAGAATTTAAATCAATGTTACAGTGAATTGGAGTCACAAAAAAATCTGACTTAAAATGTACCGATAATTCTTCAAATTCTCGACAATCTAACTAAAGTCAACTGAATGAAAATTCATTCATTCAAAGCAATCTTGAGTGAATTAAATTAAATAAACAATGAGTGCAAGAGGAATCAAAATAACTTCATAGAATGATAGTGAATTCAAGTAAATGTTTATGAAATCAATATTTTCGAATTTGAAGTGAATGAATTCCACTCAATTAAAGTGAAAGCAGGAAAACAGGAAACGAACTGTGAGTGAATTTCACTCAAAGCGTAAGCAACATTCTTGGGGATTCAATTATATCTGGTAAAATAATTGAATTTCAATTCAGTGATAATAATCAATTCATTTATAAAGTAAATTAAAGCCAAAATTAAATAAATTCAATATGAATCCAACTGACTCAATTTTTATTTCATTTAATTGTTAAAAAAGTTATATCCAAACGATTCGACTAAACTGTAATGAATTAACTAGCATATAGGAGCATTTAAGCAAAATTCAATCTCAAACTAGATTTAGATAAATTCAGGATAATTCACAAGAATCTAAATTATGTTGCAGAAAATTAAAATCAATTATAGTGAATTCGATTTATCAAAAAAGCTGCACCTGAATTCAATTTCGAGTTAAATTCAATATAACTGAACTCAATGAAATCACAAAAGAATTGAAGAGAATTAAATTGAGTTGTAGTGCAATGTGGAAATTGTAATTTTTGTGAAAATGCCTAATTACTTGTAAACTTGGATAAGCGTACCCCAATAATAGCTCAAAATTGTGGTTTCTAGTCCATTTTTTCAATTGCTTTTTAAGGAATCATAGAAAATTACAAAAAATGTACAAGAAACTACCGTTTTTTTTCTAGAATTCGCACAAATTTACAAGAAATTATAATTATTACATTATTGTAATTTATTATATTTTATTGTAAAAATGCATTTCCACCAGTCATGAAATGATATTTAAGATGATTTCATGTAAATTGCAAGTGAATTCAGATAGAGGACCGTACTTAATTACGTAACAGCTATTACTATTACTATTTGTTACGTTAGGGAGGAAGGGGTCCTTCATTCGTCTACGTAATTTTTGGAAATTCGCAAATGAAACAAATAACGCAGTAATTGTAACGAAATTTAATATGAATTTAACCTTACGTGGCAAAAAAATCTTGTGATTGAAGGGAATTTTATTGGTCAGGGAAAGGTCAGGAATTTGGGAAAAAGCTTGCAAAAGTCAGGGAATTTCAATAACACTCAATAACTGTCAAACAGAATAATTTTGAAAATTTTCAATTTTAATTTGAAATTGTTTTATTGTGTTTGTAAAAGATATTAAGTTAAACATGTTTCAAGCTTAAGATTCTGGTTTTTGAAAATTAATGTTCAGGGGAAATGAAAAATTTGCCAGGGAAATATTAGGAAATTTTTAAATGATGTTTTGCTGTAGCCCTGATATATTGTGTATATATATATATATATAATATTGTTATATATTATATTATATTATTATATATTCTTGTTGGTAATTTATCTGTCTTGCATTTATATGTATATTTTTTTGCAGTTGATTTCTCCTGGGGATAATCTTTTTAGTTATAAATTTCATTCTTTTTCAAAAATTCAACCATTTTTTTTAAAAGTCATTTTTGGCCAATTGGAATCTTTTTGGATGAAAATTCAACTTTTTTTGTTGAAAATTTGTCTTTTTGGTTTAAAAATTCATCTGTTTTAGTAGACATTTCATCATTCTTGGACAAAAATGCAATTATTTGGCTGAAAATTCATCAATTTTGTTTAAAAGTAATTATTTTTAGTTTAAAATTTACTTGTTTTGTTGAAAATTCAAGTAGCTTCGTAGAAAATTTACTTCTTGTTTAAAACTCATATTTTGATTTTGAGAAGTTAATCTAAAATCTTTTTTGGATGAAAATTTGTCTTTTTGATTCCAAAGTTCATCTGTTTTAGTAGAAATTTTATCTTTCTCAGATAAAAATGCAACTATTAGGTTGAAAATTAATCTACTCATCTTGAGGATTCAACTATTTTGTTTGAAAATTTTGGTTGGACCACTTTGTTAAGAAATCATTTTTTTGTTGAAGATTCATATTTTGAGTTAAAGAGTCATCTCTTTTGTTAAAAGCTCAACTATTTTGTTGAAAACTGACCTTTTTTAATTGAAAATTCAACTGCGTGAGAAAAAGTTAAACTTCTCCGTTGATTTTTTTAAAATGAAGATTTATCTCTTTGGTTGGAAATTTACCCATTTTTTTTTAATTAATTTTTCTATTGGTCATTCAAATTTTCTGTTAGAAAATTAAATTTTTTTATATGAAATTCTTCTTTTGGCTTGCAGGTTCCACAAGTTAGGTGAACTTTTCTTCTTTCATAACTGAGAAATCTTTATTTGTTGAAAATTCGTTTTTTTATTTATTTTTAAATTAAGTTTTTTATGGGAATTTCATATTTTCTGGTGGAAATATCCACCATCACAGATTTTGTTCAGAATTAATTTTTTTAAGTTGAAAATTTAATTATTTTATTGAAAATTCAAGTATTTTGTTAAAAGTCATATTTTATGACAGAAATGTCATTTTTTTGGTTCAAAATGAATACATAAATTTGAACATTTTACATTTGTATCAAAAATATTGTTTTATTTCGTTCATAAAAGATTCTATGTTAAAAATAGTACGAGATTAAAATGCTGGTAATTGAATCTTAATGGTCAGGCAAAATGAAAAATTTGTCAACGAAAAATCAGGGAATTTTGAAAATAAAGTTTTCACCTTGCAAAATCATGTATTTAATTATCTTGAATACAAAAAATTTACATTATTTTCAAGTCCCATATCTTATTATTTCTGGAAATCATAAATTACGTAGATTGAAAGGGGGGGGGGGGGGTAGAAATATTTTCTAATGGCTCATTACAGGGGAAAGGAAAGGTTTTGGAGAAGTCCTATAATGGGTTACGTATTTCAAGTACGGCCCCGAAACTGAAATTGAATTATCTTAAAGTTAAATATATTCCAGTTGAACACGAATTTATTTGTCAAATGTGGGGATTGTAGTATTAAAAATAATAATATTTAATACTCATATTTTCAATCAGAGAACTTCAAATTCTTATAAATTCTATAATAGAAGAGAGTTAAAACTCAAATCCTTGTAAAATTAATAATTGGATTTTAAACAAAATCCAGTTCATACTGAACTTAATCAGTCTCTTATCAATGTTCATTTTTGCTGCTTGTCCAACTGAAATTTTTCGTATCAACCGGAAGTCATGTATTTTCTGGTAATATTGATAGCTATAGCATTATCAGGAATAAAAAAATTATTTGTTTTCGTAATGATATTCTTCCTTTTGATTGCTAATCACATCATAAATATCGTTAATATCATCTTTCTTTATCAAAGTATTCGATATTCTGACTTAAAAACTACTTGTGGTGCCCAACCTTATACTATATGATCATTTTCAGTTTACGATTGGTTCAGAATTCTTGCGACTTTGTTTATACGATTTGAGTTTGAATTCCAACGAATGGGTTCAGGTTTTTTACGATTTGATCATTTGTATTTTATGATCTGGTTCTAAGTTCTGAGCTTTATAAATGGCGATCAGTTATGAACCAGCCTTCACGATTTGCCTTCGTTTTGAAAAAACTTCCAGTTGCAGACATTTGAAACAAAAAAATTGCTATTAGAAAGTTGTTCCTAAAGATTTGATGGGGTGTCTTGAAAATAGTCGAAATCGACATTAGGGCTAAGAAAAATGATTGGATATTGGAAACGCTATAAATAGATAGAATGCAGGTTACCCCAATGATCAGTGTCTTTATATTTATGGTCGAAAGAGAAGTGATAAAACTATTATTAGGATGCTTTACATGATTCATCCATTTATTTAGGATATTGAGTGCCGAATGTAACAAACGACTCCCCCGTTCATTCCAAACCAACGACTCCGTTTTAGTAAATCCGAATGCCACGAATTCTCTTGTGCTTTATCGAAAGTTATTTCGCGATACCTAGTAGTCCGCCAAAACCGTCGAACCGTAGGTGTGAGCTATTAGTACAAATAGTACAAGTCTCATAAAATCCTCTCTTTAAACTTCCGCGTTGAAAAAGTTGAATAGTCGATGTAGTTGATGAGCAATTTTCTCGAGAATTATTGAATGAAAACAAATGACGATGAACCTTCTTTTTAGATTAGAAAACTCCTACCTTTCTTTTAAATTTGTCATTCAAATTTGTCATATAAATTTGTCTTAAAAATTATCATAAATAAAATTGTGCTATAAATTAGTGAAGGTATTTCAGTGGTTTCTAAGAGGATTTATTACAATTTCTTCTGGTGTCTCAAAACTTTATAAGGACCGGTCGAGAAACCTGTTTCACCTAAAAGCATCAGTTAACAGGTGTATAATTATGTCTTGATAGACTATAACCAATTCAACATCCATAAGGTTGAATTAGCTATATTATTGTAGTTTGAATTTCGAGACGTAGATTTGATAAAGTATAATTTCGTGATTTAGAGATTGAAATTATCATAAATTTCTATACTTTTATAATGAGTTAATAAAATTTGATAGGTGTTGTGTTATGACATGGACTTAATCGATAATCTAACTGAAAGATTAATATATATTAGAATTTGAAAAAAGAGATTTATTAATTATTTCGAATCAAAAGTGTAAGAGTTTGCGTTTCGTGTACACATGCGCACCCCGACTCACTCAGATCCATTTAAATTTTTCAGTTTAACATACCAATCGAATTCCAGTAAAAAGTTATTTTTATTTTTGTGCTGTCTTTTTTAGGATAGAGGGTATTTTTGAATTTAATGACGCCAAAAAACAAAAAGCAAGAATAGAATGAAAAGGAATTTAAGAGTACTTGAGCCAGTAACTGTAGTTGTACAAGTTAGGGTGGATCAGGAAATTCATTTATCAGATTTCTCGAGACTGTCCTTTAAATTTTTCTTCTATGATGAGAATGTTTTGTTATGTTTCTTAATTTATTTAATAATGTTTGGAAATTATTAATTTCGAAAACAGGAAAAATGAATACATGAAATTTTTGTTTCTCTCCACAATTATTAAATTTTGAAGGCTTTTGTGGAATTGACTAAAAATCGAACTTTGTAGAACGGCAGCAAGGTCTAAGGCTTAACGTCTCTGTTTAGTAAAGATAGAAAAAATCTTCAAAAATTTAAACTCAAGAAAAGTCAACTTGTAGGGTAAATGTACCAGTTTCCGAACACATGTCAGAAGTCGGGCAGTCCCGTATATTTTATAGTAAAAATAGTGCAGTAAACTATAATTATAAAAAGTAAATAGATGTTTATATCCTTTTTTTCTTTTAAAATAGAATTGGACTCAAAAGTAATTAGCAGAAATAACTTTATAAATAAATATAGAATCCAAAAATGTGCATCTTTGTTTGAAAAAAGTTAAAAATAAGTCCCTACAACGATTTAAATATGAGGGTAATGCTATTTGTCTGACTACTGGTACGTTCATCCTATAACAGAATTGCACAAAAAGCCTTAAAACGAGACATTTTTAATTTTAAATTGTACTTTGCAAAATATGAAAATCCTGAAAATAATAAATGAATAACTAAAATCGTATCATTATTTCCAGCGTATCCAATTAAACAAACATTAGGAGGCTTAAAATTTGCACACTCAAATGTTCAAAATGTAAACATTATGAATTTCATGCCTTAAAAATTGAATGGTTTCAGAATTAAACATTAAAAACTAAACGATTTGAAAGTTTTAAATAATGTGCCAATTAAAGTGTAGTCACTTCTTAACGCATATTCAAGAAATAATTCCCACTCAATAAATTTTTATTCTGACTCCACCCTCCCAACCTCCTATACTGTGCCCGGAAAATGACCCAAAAACTGCAAAATAGCCGTTTTATGTCAAATTCACGCTAAAGACGGTAACTTTTTCAATGTGTAAACAATTAGTATTTTTCTAAACCATTTTTCGCTATAAATAGTGGAAGGTTATTTTTTCGGAATAAATGATACAGTTTATCAATGTTTATTAATTCTCGCTTTACATATTTAGCATTTACCGAATCAATTTTTATTTGTTCAAACAATTTTCCCCTTGTAAATCGTGAAACGCTATTATTTTCTACAACTAATGACAAAATAATTAATGAATGTTGAAAGCAATATATTATTTGAAGCATATTTTACAATTAATTGAACTATTTGTATTTTTAAACGATTCCTCCCCCCCCCCCAAATCTTGAAAATTTAGTTTTTTGGCATAATAACGCAGTTTACGAATTTTGAGAGGTATATTTTTTGTGGAAGATAATTTGTAATCGTTTAAATTAATAATAATTATTCAGGTAGAGAAAATTCTAGTTTTTTTTAATCTCTTAAACTATGTCGCTTATTATTCAGTATTTTTTTATATCATAACTTATACCCCAATTGCTTAAACAATATTCATTTTTAAAAATAATTTTTCGCAGATACGTTATGGGCAGTTATTTTTTAGATCGATTTTGTTGAAATGAGACAATACTGACTAATTAGCGACATAGTGTAAGTAATTCGAAAAAAATATAATTTTCTCCATCGTTTTTATGAAAAGGAGCAAGCGATATCAATTATTTTAATAATTACAAACTGTGATTCACAAAAAATATCACTTAACATACATCAACTCTGTCATTAATTCTAGAAAACAAAAATTTTTCACGATTAAAAAGGGAAAAACGTTTAAGCAAATGACGATTGTTTAAATAATTTCCAAATATATTTCGAAATATACAAATAGAAATTATTCATGCAATATTGCAATATCATCACAGAAAAAACTAAGAATAAAATTTGTTGCAGGAAATTTTTTAAAGCGATAAAGTTTTGTTCAGCCAACTTCGCGTCTTTCAAAATACATGTGTTTGTCATGGGAAAACAAAAGAAAGTTTAACCGATATTTGTATAAAGTTTATCGCGTGAAGTTAATTTTTGTTGCAAAGAATTTTTCGTCGGAAATCGATGTAAAGTTTATCTTCTATTTTTTCTGTGATATGTTAAACAAACCATATCATTTCTTAAATTCAGCAACAATAATATTTATCCTGAAAAAGAGTAACTTTTTACGATTTACTGAAAAACATTGTTTAAATAATTGAAAATTATTTTGAAAATATTAGGAAACTTGACACTTATCGAATAAACATAATTAGGGTGAATAGAAGTCATCTTTGGGAAGTCCTTAAAGGTACAGAGTCGATGGATGGCTCCTACAAGCAATACAAACAATATATGCAGGCAGTAAAGCGAGTATAAGGGTTAATGGGAAACTGAGTGACTGGTTCGATATTATGCAAGTTGTGGAACAAGGATGCGTTATGTCCTCATGGCTATTTATCATACTTATGGATAAGTGTCTAAGAATGGCCCTCTTCGACGAAGAAGGTGTAGATCTCGAAACAGTTAAGGTACGTGGGTTAGCTTTCACAGATGACAAGAGTGTTATAGCATATTCAATCGAGGACTTGCAAAGAATGTTGAATAAACTGAATACAAGCATGGAGAACATGGGCCTCAAAATTAGCGTAAACAAAACAAAAATCATGGTGTTTGAAGGAGAAGGTGAGAAAATACTGTGCAACATTGTCCTAAATGATGAAAGATCAGAACAAGTTGACTAGAGGCGGAAACATGGATGGGGAGTTAGATAGGCACATAAATGAGGGTAAGAAGGTTATCGGTAGAGCAGGATCCATTCTTAGAAGTACAAGCATATCAAAAAAAGATAAAATGGCAATACATAGTTCTATATTCGTACCGACTGTGCTATACGGTAGCGAGACATGCATAGGTCAAGAAGTACTCAAGGAATGTAGTGTACATGAGACACTACTGGACATATGAGAAAGAAATCAATTAAGATGGTTCGGACATGTTGAAAGAATGAAAGATGGATGACTGGCGAAACAATGAACCAATGAAACAATGATTGGACGATTTCAACAAAAAATATGAAATTTTCACAAAAATATGTTATCAAAGATGTTTAGTGTCTTTGACTACAAATTTCATAATAAACATACAAACTTCAAAATAGCAGATCCAAAATATCAGACACTTTTACCATAAATATGGAATCTACGTACAAATTTGTTATTAGTGGTTTTTGAGGTGGCTGATTAAGAATTTCGCAATAAAAATCTAAAATACAAAATGGTGAAACTTGTATCAAACAATCACGGAATTTGTACCAAAACTTGTTATAATATAATATATAATATAAGTACATAATATATTATAGTATTGAAAACCTTAAACCATAAACTTACCATATATAATGCAGTTTGTCTTACAGTAACTCCAACGAGCATTCTATTTCAATTTTTTTTGCAATGTAAATAATTATTATATGACAATTTTTCTTAAATAAAATAGAGATTATTTCATTTAGAATATTTAGATGCTCTCTGATAGTCAATTTTTTTGTGTTTAAAAATATTGAAAAAGGAGAATAATTATATTTTTGGTAACTCCCTATTATTTGAAACAAGGTTGCGTTTAGTTCGACATAGATTTGCTCGTAACTTCAAAAATCACATCAAGTCGCACTAGATTTTTGAATGGCTTTCATAAATTAGCCCACTGAACTTATTTCACAAATATTTAGCGTATACTTTTTTAAACTTTTTTTTTATATCTCAATTTTAACGAGTTTACAGTGTCCTATACAAGGATATTTTTAAACAACTGGTATTCTCTATCTTCTGGTTGACAAAACCGCTGCCTTCACCACGTTCGTAAATATATAAGCGATTGCTAACAGAATATTTCACAATATAATGGTTCAATGATTAGTTAACATTGTAACATACATTTTAGATACATACGATAAACTTTAACTTGAGGGTTTTGGCGATTCTGCCTCACTATGGAACCCTATGCTGCGATTGTGCAGTAATTTAACATTAAATATTGTACATTGTCAAAAACTGTAACCAAAATTTGATCTTGTTTCAGAGCACCATGGAAATGGGAGCTGTCCGAATTCCCTCTTGGACGACAGACCCTTCGAAAGCCTCAACTTCCACATGAACATCCCCGACAGGACTCATTCCACCGTCGAGCACTCAACTCTCAGGTTTCTCCTCGGTAGCCAAACCCATATCGGCACCATCAACATCCTAATTTACGAACCTCTCACCAGCTCCTCCAGAAGATTGATCTCCAGAAAAAGATTAAATCTCCACGAGCCCCAGGCTCCTCGATGGGTCGAATTTGACTTCACAGAAGTTGTTTCCAGTTGGCTCGAAGATGGTGAAACCGATCTATGTCTCCAGCTACAATTCGTGCAGGAGGGCATTCCTGTTCAAAGCTCCTTTTTCTCACCTGTGCTGAACGTCTTCACTCATCACGATCCTAGCAGAACAAGAAACAAACGAGGAGCTCACGACCAGTTGATGTCCCTGCACAAAGGTCGTCGAACCGAGTGCAGAGGTGACAGCAAAAAGTGTTGTAGACACCAGATGACAGTCATCTTTAAGGACTTGAAAGGCTTCGAGTTCATCATCCAACCAAAGACTTTCGATGCGGGTTACTGCAAAGGCAGGTGTCCGCCACGTTATAATCCAGCACATCATCATGCCCTCTTACAGAGCCTCATTTGGAAAGAAGACAGAAGAAAGGCACCTCGGCCATGCTGTGCACCCAGCAAACTCGCCGAACTCGAAATTCTTTATTTTGATGATAACGACCCTAGCAAATTGAAAGTCTCCAATTGGAAAAATATGAAAGTACTCGAGTGCGCGTGCTCTTGAGGAGATACGTGCGGAAGTGTATTTACCAAGTCGCACCAAAGAGTCTTCAGATTCGTTTGGGAAGCTCGCTTTTCCTTGGGAAAAGATATCCGTATCCGAAATCGATCTGAACTGATTCTACCTTATCCCATACTCCTACTGGGATGAACTTTTTCGATTCAATGGATAGAATATCCAAGATCATGTCAACAGAGAGGTGGTACTTGTTAAAGAAATGCGTATTTTTTGAAAAAATTAACATCATTAGGACTTTTCCTCTCTGTATTGCATCTTATGGAGATATACATCGAAGGGACCTTAGGAAATTTGACAGTTTTTGTCTTAGTGACATTTTTCTAATAAACTATTCAGGGTGGCCACTGGACCGGGAAAAACCGGGAAATGGCAGTGAATTTATTTTTTGACCATGAATTTTACAAATCTTTAGAAGAAAAATCTATCCAATCACTTGAAATATCAAATGATATAAGGAGCTGGCAAACAGACCATAACAAATCCTTTTTTTTAGAAAAAAATGAGAAAATAATTGGTTTTTTATGTTTGTAAAATTATCAATTCGTTTACCAAACTAAATTTGGCGAAACGAATTTTCTTCTTTTATAAAATGTATGCATATATCACTATTTCTTCGTGGTATATATAAAGTTATCTTCTAATTTCATAGGTAAACAAGAAATTGTAATTACAACATGAATGATCATTGAAATATGCCTTTACTGAATCAAAAAGTGAATGAACCCATTATCATTTCGTTACTCAAAAAAAAAAATTTTCCTTCAAAGAAAACTTTTTTGAATAAAAAAAAATATTAATTGGTTCTCAGTCAAAGAAAAGTTTCTTTGTTGAAAAGAAATTTCCTTTGTTCCGAGAAATGGTTTTCTGTTCCAATGAAAATTATTCTTTAATCTAAAATGCTTTTCTTCTTTTTGAAGGATTTCAACTTTTTTTTAAAGTCAAGTTCAACTGTTAAGTTTTTAAATTATGAAATCATTCAGTTAACAGCGCGTTATTCTAAATTCTTTTACTAAAAAAATTTTCCAGTTTTTGTTTTCATTTTTAAGCATACATTTTCAATATTTCAAGAAGTTTGAAATGCAGTTTTGAAGTCTTAAACAACTCAAAATTAGAAGCGTTTGAAATTGAATTTTTGTATAAAAAACGTTTTATGTTTATCATCTGTAAGTATAAATTATTCAATGATTTGTTTATGCAACTGCAGTTTGAGTATTTTAAATGAAGCAAAAACTAATTTTACAAGACGTTTCAGAATCTGTTGAAAATAAAACAACTTATAGATGTTGACGTTAAAAATTGAACTGTTCCAATTCGAAAGCCTTTAGCACTTAAACAAAATGTAAAGGTCCAATTGAAGCATTATAAACTTTTTTTAATTTTCAAATAATTTCAAATTAATTGATTCATAATTAAACGCTTTTATCCAATTTCAAATTCTATTCAAATATTGTTTCAGTCGAAAATATTCCATTTTATCCAGTACAATTTGAAATCTTTTATTTTGAAAAGGTCGTGTCTACGGGTACAAAATTGTAAGGTGCGAATAGCCGCATTTTTCGTTTACAAATAGCCAGAGTTTCTCGGTAAGTCTTGAATCGTTAAAATTTCAGCGTGCTAAATTTGAACTTTGAACCTTACAGTTTTAATTGTTCCCTTTTAAAAATTTGTTCAAATAACAATTAAACCATTAATAATTGAATACGACTTAAAATTAAAATAATTTATGTTCTAATTGAACTACTCTTCAATTTTCAAAGTTTAAAATTTTGCAGATTAACGGCATTTAATTTTAAATTGTTCAATTGAAAAGTGTTCAAAGTTTCCATTTTATACGTGTGAATTATTGAACGTTTGAATGCAAAACTGTGTGAATTAAAATATCTTTAAGCTTCAATAATTTTAAAAGTTTACAATTCAGAAGAGTTCCACTTTGAGTGGTTTCATTTGCAGTTGAGTCTTGAGTTATTCAAATGAACAATTTTTCAGCTTTTAGAGTGCGAATTTTTGAATTTCAAAAAGAAAAATTGTCTGGAATCGGAAAATAATCGGGATTTTTTTCATCTACTGCAGCGGCCACCCTGCTATTTCAAATAGTGGATTTGAATAGATTCTTAACAAAAGGTGTCTGAAAAGAAAATAGAGTCTATGATATAAAAAAGTTTCTTTAGGCCACCTTTGAACGAAAAAACCTACTTTGGAGTCCATCTGAGGTGCAGATATTCAAGAATTCAGATTTCAGATTGTTATTTCAAAACTGACATATAATCGGGATTTACATCCGTTCACTTGACTCTTTTCAATTCAGAAATAAATAATTTCTGTACAATTCTCTATTATCAATAAATTTAATTAAAACATATTATGATTTTCATAATTGTTTGAAATTGAATGTAGGAAAAGTTTCATGAGTTTAATCTCAATTTGGTCTAAACAACTTTTGATACGCATTTCTCTTAAATTGTTGAAAAACATGCACCCAGCTTTTCACTGTGACGAAAGTGTGAATATTATAAACCGATAACGTCAAACTGGGTAATTTCGGACAGTAGGGTAAATTCTGATATTTCTAAATTGATAGTTTAAGTTACTTAAGGGGAGTTTGACCAGAATCTAGAACTAATTAGGGCCTTAATAAAGCCCTAACTGGTTCTAAATTCTGCTTAAAACCCCCTTAAGTAATTTAAATTATCAATTTAGGAGTTTCCGAATTTACCCCAAAAGTCCGAAATTACCCCGTTTGAAGGTATCAGTGTTTACACATCACTTGTCCGCAATTAATATCGCGAGATCAAATTGAAAAGGCGATGTGATTTGTATTATATGTAATATACTCTTACTCGTTATAGACTATTTATTACAATTAACCACAGCTCGTTTCGATGAATCCGTAATCAGGTACACAAATTAACGGTCTCAGATTATACAAAATTTCACTCTCGAGCTAAATTTTTGTCGAATTTAAAAATAGACATAATTATTTGATAAATAGTCGATACTTAATCGGAATCCACAATTACCCGAAGTTCACGGTTGACGATGACCTTCTCTTACAATTAATTTCAGTGCTTAGGGAGTCACTCGATAAAAACAATATTAGAATCTTTTATCAAATATCATCCGAATTCTTTGAAATTCGCTTTCAACATTTGTTATTTTCTATAATTTGAAATGATTTTAGATTCCAAGACTAGTTTGTAGAGAGTTGCTCCCTAACACTGATCAAATTTTCCTTGACTCTCAAAAAATGAAACAAAATTTGTCGAATGGGTAAGAATCCAACTTTTTTTTTAAATTGATATTACATGACTGAAGTGCAAGTAGAAATTAGACTGACGGTAATGACAAATTAAACTGCAATTGAACAGATCCGTCCGCGTGCGTTTCCTTATTTATAGCTCGACCAAAAGTAGGCTATGACTACTTCGTGAAAATAGTTAATTCAATAAGCATGTTCGTCATCTTACTATTCACAAACACAAACCACTTTGCCATTAAATACAAGCATTATGCAGCGTTGTCCGAATACTCTGCAACGGTGTCCAAATTCTCTCGTGAGATGTTTAGGGTGGCCACTCAAAACTCAGAACAAAATTACTGATATTTCACAATTTTCAACATCTAAATGAAATTTTTATTCTAAAATCTAAGCCTTCAAAACTAAGCAATTTGTAATTTAAACTATTAAATGACGAATTTCTGAACAATTCCGAATTTTGTTTGAAGATGCGCATTCCAGCCATTCTCGAGAAAAACAGGTTTGAAAAAATCCACGCGCGTGAAATGGACCGAGATAACAGAGTTTTCAACTCCCAATTAGATCAGGCGTCAATGCTCCGAGTTTGCAACCGGAAAGTCCGGGTTCAATTTCTGGTGCCAGTATTTTTTGACAATTTTTTTTTATACAAATATATTTTCATTACAGTTGACTATTGAATTTATTCATATTAAAATATTCATTTTTACCAGTTTGTTTCATATGAAAATTTTTGTCCTATATTCATCACTTCCGAAGCCAATATTTCAAGGATAATTCAGTGCCGCGATATCCTTGAAAAATTTTTATTCCATGTGCAATTTTTAGTTAACAAACATCACTCATTATTATAATTTCAAAATATCAATATTATAATAATTATTATAACAGTTAATGTGTTTTATTTTCATTATATTTCCATATCATTTTATTTTACTATTTCCTTATGTTTGAAAATTTATTTTATTCGTAAAATGCTATTTTTATGTATTTTATTTTTATCCAAGATATATATATTCAATAGAGTGAATCAAAAAAATGAAAGAAAAGAAAATTGGCAAAAAATTCCGGCGGCAGGAATCGAGCCCGGACTTTCTGGTTACAAACTCGGGACGCTGCCATTTAATCTAACCAGGAGTTGGCTGAAAATCGCATCTTATTACTGTAGCATATTAAAAGATCATTTTTTTTATTTTCCTGTATGGACGCAATGTTATATAAAGGCAGGAGGAGTCAAAATGAAAAATAATAGCGTGACGTTGTTTATGCACGACTCCCGATTATAAAATTTGACAAATTAAAATTAAAACCTTGAAGATAATTAATCTTTTGAAGTTGAATAATTTTAATCCCATTACCTTATAAATTAGCTAGTATTAGCAGATGAATCATTCTACATTCTACGATTTCGAAACAGTAGCCTTCAAACTTTGAATTAATTCAAACTCGATACTTTTAAAATTAGACAACCTCCTAAATAAAAATATTTCAAGTTGTACAATTACAAAGTAGAAGTCATCCGAATTGAGCAATTTTTATTTCATACAGAAATGTTCCAAATTCTTTCAAATTGAACATTTCTAGTTTAATCCAAACTAAACCGTTTAAAATTGAGAAATTGTAAATTTTGCACATTCAAAATTCGAGAGATTGAAAAAAGCACTATAAACTGTACAACTATTAAGACTTTCAATTCGGAATATTCAAGATTAATAGATTAAACTTTAAAATTGCCTCATTTACAATTTTACGGTATAAAACTGTACAATTTTGAACAATTACAAATTTTAAACTGGACAGTTTTTAATGCTCTAATTAAAAATTGTACGAATTTTTAATTACAGCGCTTCCATTATACAACTAAATTTTCCAAATATCACACATAATCTGTACGATTTTGAATGTCGAAAATTTATAATTGTTTAAGTTTTTACTTTTTTGTAACACTATCTGTTGAAGATAGTTCTTTCCAATTTGAATTTAAATTTGTTCGTTTTTGAGGGCTGCTCATTCTAAATGATCTTAGTTAAATTATTTCAAACTGAATTTATCCAATTTTGATCGTTCTGAAATAATAATAATTAGAGTATTAAAAAGCTGTAATTTCTAACTGTACAATTTCGGAACAATTAAAATTTAAAATTAGGACTTTAATTTGAAAATCGAATTGTGGAATCCAAAAGAATTTAATTTTCTCAATATTGAAGGCTTCAAGATTAAAAATTCTTAAATATTGAGATTTTAATGTCGAAAATTTTAACTATTAGGAATTTCAATATGAAACATACCCAGTCATCAGGCCTGTTTTTGGGTAATAAATTTTATAAATGAAAAAAAATACATAAATTTGTAAAATATGCGACTGTTTATGTCAAAATAATTGTTAAATTTCAATTGCTATAAATGTTGCATCTAATTTATCAAGTTTCGACCAAAAATTATTCAATTTTGAATGATTTTAATTCAAGCCATATTTTGAAAAGGTACCTGAAAGTAATTCTCTCAAAGCGGCCATACAAGCATCCAAAATGCAATTTGTTAACGTTCGGAATTAAACATTCAAAATTTAGTGACTTAAAACTTAAAACTGTCGAATCTATGCCTGTAAAATCATGAGATCTTACAATTAAGATTTGTAACTCGAACATCTGAAATTAAAAGTGTTCATAACTATAAAAAGTTTAATTACAATCCTCGCCATTTTAAAGAATTTCAAAACGAACTCATTCAATCTCTCTTTTGTTGTGACATCAAGTGAAATTTTAAGTGATTAGATGGAATTAAAAAACTTCCAGTCGAAAAATAAATTCACTATTTATTTATTCACTAAACTATTTACTCGATGTGGACATTTTATTTTAATCAAAGATTTAAAAAAAATGTTTATTATGTTATTTTTGGTATGAAACTAGTTTCTTGATAATTAGTTTTGTTATGAAATTTATTTGAAAATAGATGCTTTTGAATACATTTTAAATAATTTTTCAATATCTGGCATTTAAAAAAAAAATCCAAATCGAGTGAATATAATGCAGGCTGAAAGTTGATTTGTCTACTGCAACTTTTTTTGCCCGACTGTGACTGTCAGGCAGTGGCCTTCTCTTCAATACATTTTCTTAGTTAAAGTTAAAGTTTACTGAACAGTTTAGTAAATCTAGCTTGAAATAGACTGCAATAAAATTTTCAGAGTATTCTCTGAACCTCGTGAAATTTGTGAAATACGTCTGCTAAAGTGGCACAAAGATGGACTAAGTACGATAAACCAGCTGCATGAATGCGCGTATACTGGCGAGAAACTTCAGGAACGAATTCTATAGACTTTTATTTATACCTTCGCGAAACATCCTGTACACATAATACTTGTCATGGTAAAAGTTTCTTCATTTATATTCATAGCTGTTACTTTTTTATTGGACTGGATGAAAATGAATGGACTTTTGCCAATAGCAGGAGTAAGCACAATCGGATTCTCCCATGAAAATTTTCAACTTCCGTTCAAAACTGTACTAAAAACATTTTTGTAGTATTTATTTTACGTAGGATTTAACTTTACACTCGTTACTAAGCAATTTTCGCGAAATTTCAAACATGACAAAAATGTAATATATTTTTGTACATCACAATATCATCACCCTTTTTTAGTAGACATTTTTTTTATTAAGTTATTGTTTGTGGTGTTTGAAACTTCGTAAAAGATGTCATTTCCCTTATTTTTTTTTACGAGATCAGAAAAGACTTTTATAAATATACTAATGTGCCGAGGTAAAAAAGAATTTGAAAGAAAGAGAATCTTTTGTCTTTTTCTTCCTTTCATTGAATCAAATAAACTCCAATTGGATGTCGTTAGTTCCATAATGCCCTTCTTATGACTCAACAGTGACTCATAAAAGGTGACGTCTTTAAAACAAAAATCGCAACAAATTTACCGTAAAGTAGAACAGTAGAGGATAGTCCAAAATTATTAGTCTTGTCCACTATTTAATATTAAATGTCAAGTTAACTCAGAAGAGAGAAAAGGGAAATTACTGGACATATTTTATAAAATAATATTGAGATATCTTCATCCCCTTCGTCGATCAAGAAATATGTTATAGTTCTAAAATTCTGGAGTATTTTAATTTACAAGAATTCACTTAGGTATGCAACAATTCATTTTTATGCTCTAAATAATTATTTATTGTACTACTTTTATTTGATATTACTCGTTATGTTACTAGAATTCCATTTAAACTCCGTTGAACACCTTTGAATAAATTCTAAATTAACTTAAATCCAGCATTCAATTAAAATTGAATTTACTGCATTTGTGTTCGAATTCACATGAATTTTCTAGAATTCAATTTTAGTTTTACTATAACGCACTTGAATTTTAATAAATCGAATTTTAATTTACTAGAAGTCACATGAATTTGTGATACAATTGAATTTTAGAACACTAAAATTTAATTTGAATTTAGATGATTACAATTGAAGGAAATATAAATTCACCTGAATTCATAAGTCGCTTCAATTTACTTAAAATTCCCTTAAATTGACTTAAATGTTCCAAAATTAGGGGTACTTGAATTTAGAATGCACTTGATTTTACTTGAAATTTATTTGATTTCAATTAAAATTCACTTGTATTCACTTTAAAATCGGTTAACTTCAGTTTGCACCCCTTGGAAAATACTTGAGTGCATAATTTACTTGAAATTGAATTCAATTAATTTACATGCACTTTAAAGATACTACTTTAATTTCAATTGAAATTAAATTTCATTCACTTCACTTTATTTCACTTTACTATCGAAATTTATATAAATTAAAATTTTAATTTACTTGAAATTCAGGTGTATTTACTTAAATGGACTTGAAATTGAGTTGAATCCTGGAGTTTTTGAAAATTTAATGCTGAACTTTTGTAAAAGGAGAACCTTCAAATCCTTCAAGAAACAGAGCCTGTCGAGGATTGTGAATAGTAAATTGTGGGTTTTGACCACAGAATAAAACTAAATATTCGAATTCTCAATATATTCCCCGATTATAAATTCACAAGAATTTTAGAACTATGTATATTAAAACACAAAGCCAAGAGGATGCAGTATCTAAAAAAATAAGATTTATTTATGAAGTTAAATATACGATGGCCTATAAAACGTGATTTAAACTTTGCCTTAAAATTTATTGGTGTTATGCCTTTTGATATTGTATCTTCTTTATCTTTTTATTGGGAGATATCGACTTTCTATCAATTTTAACATGACTGTTGCACATCTTCGAACGAAGGGGATGCGAGAAGTCAGAAGAACAAGAATGCGGTGATTTTTAAAGCCTTCCCAGGTAGGATCCCGCTGAGAAGGCTTGAGCCCTATAAACTATAAACTATAAAGAAACATCGATTTTCTCGCACGGTGTAATAAAAATAACAATAGAAATGAAGGTGCGATAAGATAAGTTATAAGAATGACAAACTCGATGTAAGATATAGCACTCGATCTAAGCTCTCTTATATGAGCAGCGTTTGGACTGTGATATTAAAATATGAACGCGCTATGACTTGTTTTCCATACATATTTAATATTAATAATATACTGTAACTGTACTTTCATCGCAATATCATTTCGAAAGTGAATAATGATGCGACGCGGCCTTACCCACACATTGTACAAAAATTAATTGCGACTCAATTGAGCGAGGCAAGTATTTCCATTTTTCAATTTTTTTTTCATTTTTAAACCCATCTTGAATGCCACTCGATATCACACAGACACTTGCTGTACTTTGCGAGGAATGTGTCTTTGCGCAATTAATTTTTTTACTTCCTCGACTAATTTTATCACGCAGTGTTTTATAGCCATATAGTAAATGTAATTGTACCTATACACACACATATGTATCGCGCACGCATTTAGTAATTTATTTAAATTCATATATTAAACAAGCGAAACAATCCTTGTGAGTAGACGTTAGGAACAGTAATTATTTGCCTATTTGTACTATAAATGAAACAATGACACGTTTGATAAATTAATGCACAGAAAGTTGTATAAAGTCTTGTACTGATATTTAGGTACTAGTAAAAATGCTTCATGTTGCACCTTAAAATTGTTCTTCTTTTCTTCAAAGTTAACTTTCCCTATTATCCTCAGCGTACACATTTTAAAATAATATTACAGTTTTTAGATTTTGAGTTATAATAGATTTTATAATTTGTTGAGTAAACAATGTATTTATTAATTCTGGTCATTAACTTAATGAGCTATTTTTTAGTACATTTTTTGCGTATTATATGGGGCACAAAAAATCAATTCTCCTGAAAAACATCTGAATTATACTCCTTAAAATTTGAATAGATCTTGTTTAAAAGAAAAAAGATTATTTTGGGGGAAAAAGATCCTCTGCAAATTGTCCTGATTTAATTTTCAATAAAAATAAATTATTATCAAATATAGTCATTTGTCTATACAATTTTTCGTTTGAACAATTTTTTTTAAATATGACCCATTAACATTTTTTTTATTATTGAATAAGAAAATAAGCTATGCTTCACTGAAAATGTCTCTTTTCAGAAATTTGGTGATATGCATAATAAAAAAGTTCCTCCTAGAATAAAATCTTTTTAATAATCAGTTTTTTATCTTTCAAATTTTTTCCGTGGTATATTTATCAGTTTTTTAAACTGACTTCTTTTTTGAACTAATATACTAATATGAACTACATGTATATGACCTGGATCAATTACATTCTCATCGTCATGAAGATCGAATTTTTTATTTAATGTTTTTTTTAATGAAATTAATGAAAAAGATTTTTTTATCAAAAAAAAGCAATTACCTATTTTCTTCAAACCTGCCTATTTCATTTAGTATCTTATGAAGCCATTGGAAATTTAAAGGTTAAAAATTGTGCAATCACAATAAAAAAATTAAAACATGAAGCCATTCGAAATTTAAAGGTTAAAAATTGTACAATCACAATAAAAAAAATTAGTCAAAGTAGGCGATAATGGTCTGGAAACAAGGATTTTTAATTAAGTCGCTCAAATCTCCCTTCTCCTCGTATCATTCCCCTCATTCCTCACTTCTATCCTATTTTGTCCTATCAGATTCTATCCTATTCGATCATATCTTATCATACCTTCCACTCACCTCTATCTACTTCTCCCATTCTATCCCCTATCCCACTTCACTCCCTTCTACGAGAACTTACAACAGTTTTTCTTCTCTACTCGCCTCTCGACCTACTTCCCATCTTATACCAGCCTTCATGAGCCCATTTATACCCCTTCCTACTTCATCACACCCTCTTCATTACTTCCCCCTTCCACCCTGAAATACTTGGGCTTCCATCACTTCATCTCCATCACTATCCTTTCCCCACTTCCCATTCTTTCCTGACACTCCTCTACATTTCCTCTCCTCATTCATCCTACTTCCCCTCTCCACACACCACCCTCCCTCACCAACCATCCTCACTCACTACCACTGCTTCCCCACCCACTCTTCCAACACTTTCCCACATCTCATTTCCAAACCCAGAAAAGAAAGTACGATGGCCGATTTTCGCCCGGGGCTGTGCAACCCTAAAAGTAAGTAAACAATTTTGATTTTGAAGAATTTCAAAATAAACAAGTGCTCAAAATTGAAAGGTTTAAATTTTGAAATGGAAATGCATTCAATTCGTAATTTATTATAAATGGTGTTAAACAGCAGCTTTGTTGCATATTAAACGTTTCCAATCTTAATTGTCGTTCTTTTTCTAAATGCATATTTGAAACTTGTTCTTCGGAAAAATCAAACTTAATGATACAATTCAATAATGCGTCAAAATATTTATTCATTATTTTACATACGAACAAAAAATTTAAGTTTAAGCATTTTTATGAATGAATAAATTTACACATAAATCATTGAAACTTTATTAAAATTCTTAAATCCTTCAAATTGTTAATTAAAATATTTCTAAATCAAACGAATAACTTGAATTCAAATTTTTCTGATTTAAATACTTTGGAACTTGAAGCTCTTGAAATTAGAGTTACAAATTCGAATGGGGTTTGAAACCAAATACATTAAAATTTTTCTGCTTTATGATTGGAATAATTGCAAGTATAATTTGTTTGACATTTCTAATTAGAATTTATTAAGATGTTAAAAAATTTGAAAATATTTAATCATTTGTCCTTCTTTCGTAATTGAAAAATTTGGGTGTCACACAAAAAATACGAAACGCCTCCAAGAAGGAGGAGGGGGTTTACTTCAAGCTTTCTATATTTACTATAGAAAAGTGGTACCTTGGTGGAGGGGGGGGGGGGGGATTTGAAAAAATGAGCGTTACCTTTTTTACGATTCTTATGACAATTTGTACTTTCTAAAAAGTTTATTTAAACATAAGTCAAAAATTCCCACTCCCATACTTTCCTACTGTCCCTACATTCCCCTTAATCCACTCTTCACCCTACTACCCCTCCCACACTCCAACCTTCGGTTTCCCTCCCTTCCCCCACATTTCCTCTCACTTTCCCTAGTTCCGCTCTCCTCATTTTCTCTACTTACCCACCCCTTATGTCCCATTACTTACCTCCCACAATTTCCGCTCATTTCCCCTTCCTACTTCATCACACCCTCTTCATTAATTCCCCCTCCCTGATCTTATTTGGGCTTCCTTCACTTCATCTCCATTATATCCTTTCCCCACTTCCCATTCTTTCCTGACACTCCTCTACATTTCCTCTCCTCATTCATCCTACTTCCCCTCTCCACACACCACCCTCCCTCACCAACCATCCTCACTCACTACCACTGCTTCCCCACCCACTCTTCCAACACTTTCCAACATCTCATTTCCAAACCCAGAAAAGAAAGTACGACGGCCGATTTTCGCCCGGGGCTGTGGAACCCTAAAAGTAAGTAAAAAATTTTTATTTTTAAACAGCAGCTTTGTTGCATATTAAATTTTTTAAATATTAATTGTTGTTCTTTTTTTAAATGCATATTTTACTTGTTCTTCGGAAAAATCAAACTGGATGATACAATTCAATAATGCGTCAAAATATTTATTCATTATTTTACATGCAAACAAAAGATTTCAATTTAAAGCATTTTCATGAATGAATAAATTTACAAATTAAATCATTGAAACTTTATTTGAATTCTGAAATCCTTCAAATTGTTAAATACAATATTTTTAAATCAAACGAATAACTTGAATTCAAATTTTTCTGATTTAAATACTTTGGAACTTGAATCTCTTGAAATTAGAGAGTTACAAATTCGAATGGGGTTTTAAACCAAATACATAAAAATTGTTCTGCTTTATGATTGGAATAATTGCAAATATAATTTTTTTTCACATTTCTAATTAGAATTTATTAAGATGTTAAAAAATTGAAAATATTTAATCATTTGTCCTTCTTTCGTAATTGAAAAATTTGGGTGGTATCTTGGTGGGGGGGGGGGCGTCCAAAAATTTTAAGAAGAGAGCGTTACCTTTTTTTACGATTCTTGTGACAATTTGTACTTTCTAAAAAGTTTATTTAGACATAAGTGAAAACCTCCCACTCCCATACTTTCCCTCCCCTACTGCCCCTACATTCCCCTCCCATAATTTCCGCTCATTTCTCCTCCCGATATTACCCCTATCTCTCCTCCTTTCCCCTAATTCACCACCCATTACGAGTTGTTAGTTAGGAGTTCCCCTCACTTCCCCTTCTTGGTAAAAAGTACGACGGGCGGAGTGACGAACACCCGACCGAAACTATAAGAGTTTCTGCCCGTGGCTACGAAACCCTTAAAATAATCTAATTAAAAAAAGATTCCTTTTCGATTTTAATCCACTTATCAGAATAATTTCCATTCGTCAATTTCTACTCCTATTTTTTACGTTGAAAGGAAAAAAAGGGAATCATTACTATTTGTTTAAAAGTGTGTCAATGTCAAGTATACAATGACATTGAAATTCCTGGTACTGATCTGCCACTACTGTAATAATTGGTGTGGTCACCTCAGAGAAAATAGCAGGTCGAATATTTAACTGGATGAATCACAGTGCCCCATTGATTGGATTATCTACTGAAACGTACTTGAAATATCCGTGAAGTACATTGTCAAGTGTATTTTTCATAAAGGGCAATCACGCCAATTGCTATTTGACACATGAGTATTAGTCGGAGTGGGAAAATTCATATTGTTAGTTGTGATGATAAGAGATGCGGTATACTGTCTAACATTTACCAGACTATACTTGTCTATTATAATCCACATTTTTCCCTTTGCTTATCTGCAATTTTTTCTGTCTATCTAGAATAGACATCGTTAAGCTATTTATGGAGACGTTTTCATCTGGATAATTGGAGACAAGTCTAAAATATAATTATGAATTATAGCTCTGGGGGGTCAAGAATTTGAAGATAAAGGTCTTGTCTTGAGAAGCCTCACCAAATTAAATGATAAGTCATTTTATCTTATTCATGTTTTTCAGTAGGTGATCATGTTTGCTTCAAGAAATGTTCCAGAAAATTATTTTAATTGCGCAAGTAATTTCAAAGCTATTTAATCTAAAATTGATGAATTGGTACAAACATACATGTAGATAAAGTTTCATCTGATTGAAACTTGACTTTCAATCTAGAGATGTAAGATTCGATCAATTTTTTAAAATAATAGAACCATTTGATAAATAAAAAATTATAAGAGTACACGAAATAGTTGAACAATGTTCAAGTAAAGTAACTATAACTAGATGAGTGTTAATTTAAAAAAAAATAATTAAACTTTAACTAAATAATTATATTATGTGTATTTGAAATTTCTTTGCGTAATAAAGAAAGTGCAAATTTAACATTATAAATAGTATTATAGACTATTTATTTCCAAATTGATTAATTAAATTTTAATCTTTCTGATGTGAGATCATGAAAACTTCCTATTCAAAATAGTTTGGTTTGAAATTTCAATCGTTCTAAATTTAATGACACTTAAAATTTTTTAAAAAGTAGTATAACGATATGCTTGGAAAATCTCGCAAATATCAATTTAAAAAATTAAATCTAGAAGTAATCCCTTTTAATAAGAAAATCAGACAACTTTTTGCAAATTGAAAAACATGAGTGGGTCTTAGACTGTTAGGCAGTTAAATAAAAAATTTTCAAATGATCTAATAAAACATTATTACGTTTTATGTCAGTCCTTTTCACTGGAAATAAGTATTTCTAAAGAAGAATTTTAATGTGAAACCATAAAACTATGCGCAACAATTTGAGGTTGTCTTAGCGTTAGTCACCGGAAATTGGTATTTTTGAACAAAATTCATAAAACAAAAGTCATCAACAAGATTGCAATTTTTGGCATATCCTATTGTGTTGAGATAGAAATACAAATTTCTGAGTTACTATTTCAGCTACCTCACAATTGCTAAATTACCAAAATTAGAAGTACCAACTTAAAAATACTTATTTTGTCGAAAATTGGTATTTTTAACCAAAATTATTAGATTTAAAAAAATATTTACAATTTTTTAACAACTTTAGGATACATTAACGTATTTCCCTTGGAATTAATATTTTAAATTAAAAAGCATCAGATTTAAATCCAACGACTTTTGTTTAAAATAATAAAATCGACGATCTTGAACAATTTTGAATTGTGATGTTTTCAGTCAGAAAGTGAGATATTTATTCAAAAATAATTCCATTTAAAAAAAGATTAACTATTTTAGAACAATTTTGTATTATTTTTCTGTTTTTTAGTGAGAACATTTTTTTAAATAAAATCTTTTACAATACCCTGAAATATTGTAAGTCCTTTAAAATCGACTGAAATTTTAAAGCCTTTGAAAATTCCTTCGAATTTTAAAGAAATATGCCAGCATCTTTTAATTCCTCTTCAATCCTTTGAAATTATTAAAATTTATTGAAAATTTATTGTAATCTTTAAAAATACTCAAAAATATTTAAAATTTTTCAAAATCCATTGGAATTATGAAAATCTGATGGGGGTCCCTTAGAATCGTTTAAAATACTCTAAAATATTTCAGATCCTTTGAAATTTTTTAAGACCCTGTTGAAATTTTTTGGATCCCTTGAAAATTGGTGTTTTCAATTTTAAAAAATCATTAGATTTCAATTTATTGAATTGATTCGAATTGATTGAATTTCAAAGACTAATTTTTTTGAGAAAGTACAGATTTGATTGGTTTGAAATCGGCATAGTTAAAAAAAATCATAGAATATTACAACATCCGAAAAGTTTCAGTTTATGTTAATATTTTTCAAGGGAAATTGGCGATTTAAAGCAAAATGACATTACGTTTTAAATAAGACACTCCATTTTAAACCAATTTTATGTTAGTGTTTTCAACGAAAATTGTTACATGTATTTAATAAAAATAAAGATTTGGAAAAATCATTACAAGATTTGAACGATAACATGTTATATTAGCTTTTTTCCACAGAAAATCTGTTATTTTATACAAAAATACAATGACATTCCAAAAATAAAAAAATATTTTAAAAAATTACAATGTTGAACAATTTTAGTTTAATGTTAAGATACCAAATTTCATCAATAATTATTTTTAAAAATGTCCATGTTTTTAATTTCTATTATTTCACATAATAGGTATTATAAAATATAACAATTTTTTGTTAATATCAAATTTATATTTTAATTTGAAAATTGCGTGAGATTAAAAAAATAATAATCACGCAAACATGAAATTAAAATTTAAAAAGCTACAATCAGTTTTTGAAATTTAAACCATCTCGATTTACAAATTTCTAAAATAACAATTGTATAAACACGTAAAAATAATTGAACCAGTTTTGATTCAAGTTCCTAATAATTTAACCAATTCTTATTGATGTGAATTACATATTCCAATTATGCAGGTGATTTCGATTAGTTCGTATGACTTTTCACTATTTTTTATAATTTTATCAAAACTTGAAAAATAAATTTTTCATCTTAATTATTAACGATCAGATTAAAAAAAAAAAAATTTAATGAAATTAATTGAAAAGTATCTGCAGAAAATAACCATAAATAAATAGATGGACCGTATATTTATTTTACTAAATAAAGTTAAAGCAAAAAACTGTAATTACTTGGGATTTTTCTATAAAGGTGAAGGTATTCATTCATTCTAAGTGAATTCGATTTTTTGTTATAGTGAATGTTAACTGTAATTGCAATAGGAAAAATTTAATTCTAGTAAATTATAAATAATATAATGTAATTTCCATCATTTGCATTCTCAAGGAAAAATATTAAATAGCAGGGATTGACTTTACCAGCTAATATTAAAATGAGTAAAATTTAACATTGAATTTACATTACGAAGCTAAATTAACCAAATTTGTTGACTCATTTAGACTTGCATAATACTTTATTAAATTAATAATTTTTCAAAAGGGGTTTTCATTTATTTTTAATTTTCATTACAAAAAAAAATAGAATTTACGATTGAAATATAAATGAAAATTGCCAGTCTGGAAATAATTATTATTAGATAAAATTATCCAATAAAACAATTTTTTTCAAAAAGTCAAAAGTCAAAGAATTTGAAAAGTTACCCTCCGAAGAAAAGAAATCTACCTTGTCGACAGTGTGTTAAAAATTCCCACTTTTTCCTATAGATCGGTAAAACAGAAATCGGATCCAGTGTTCCGTACTCGTTTGTTTAGAAATATAGTATTTTCTGGTTTTTTTCATTTATGTCAGGATTCTGAAGCAAATAAGAATCCCAGTGATGTTTTCCAAACATTTTAATAATAATCAGTAAGTGCCTTATTCCCCAATTAAATATATCTCCAAATTAACGTACGCACTATTATTATTGACACAGATTTCCATATGAAGGCCCATCCTAACCTATAAACATGGAATTGAAAAATTATATTTTACATTCATCGGTTGATTTAGTCGATTGTGTGATCGACGAAGTTGCTTTGGAAGGTTTAGACGGAATAACCTTGGAAGGTTTGTTGCTCTTTCATCTAAATTTGATGAATTTCTGAATTCTCAGAAATATTTAACCTTGCATGCACCGAAGGTTTCTGACATTTCGACAAACGATTTGCACACGTTTAACCATTATTTATTTGAAGTAAAGATTAAAACAATGAAATTTTAATTACATTATACTATTATAAATCTATTAAAAGTTCTTTTTATGTAAAACATTTTCTTTGAGATTTAAGGGAATTAGATTAATTTTTTCTAATCAAAATATAAAGCATAAAAAATAAACTTATTTTTTCCCATTTAGCCATTTAACATTTTTAGCTCTAAATTCAATGTAATTTGCTCTGTTATATATTATTTCAAATATAAGGACATTTTTATACTTCTTTTAGATACATAAATATCTGTAAATATTGACTGATTTGGACGTACATTTTTTTTAATATTTCATTTTTTTATTAGTAAACAAACAATAGGACATTTGTTGCAATCGCCTGCGTTTTATAGAGTAATATTATTTGAATTTGGTCCATCGTGATATGATAAACAAAAAAAATTTCGATAAACAAATCATTAGTTGAAAGTGTGTTTTCTATTATTTTCAATAATTTTACGTTTTTTTCAAATTATATTGGAAGAAATTTTTATGGGAAAAATATTATAATGAAAAAATCTCCTCTTAAGATTATTCTTGTTCATATTATCAACAAATTTAATAAACAAATTCAGGGATTTGTCGACAGGAACATTCCTTTTTTTCGATGTCAGTTCTTTTCATTAGGAACTACAAGATAATTTTAGCAAATTTCATAATTAGTTTATATATTTTATGATTTTTAAAAACAAATTTAATAAACAAATGCATTATTTGGGTATCTGTCGACAGAAAAATTAGTTTTTTTTCAATGTCATACCATTTAATTGGCTACTTCGTGATTGTTTTTTAAACAAATTTTATTAACAAATACATTATTCGGGCTATTTTCGATGGCAAAATTCCTTTTTTTCAATGTCAGTCCTTTCAATTGGGAATTCCATGATAATTTCATAAAAATTCATACTTAGTTGATGAATTGTATGATTTTTGTAAACAAATTTAACAAATGTATTATTTGGGTATTTGTGGATGAACAAATTTGTTTTTCTCAGTGGCAGTCCATTCAATTGGGAACTCTATGATCATTTCAGCAACATTCATGATTATTTGATAAATTACATGATTTTTTTAAAGCAAATTTAATAGACAAATTATTTTATTCTTCCGTCGACCGATGCCCGAATAATATTACTCCATGAAACGTAGGCGATTGCAACAAATTTCCTATTATTAACGAGCACTGCAAATGTCAAATAGAAAAAATGGATGGTCGTATTTGTTTATTTATAAAAAGAAATTGGAAAACTAAATCAAAACTCAGACTCGATAACTCTCTAGAAAATTTTATAAGCTTTTTTTCAAATTTTTGACGACCTAATCGGTCTCTGAAAAAAATTGGTTTTCTAGGATTTTAAGTATTAAAATAATGTTACTAATGATGTAATTAAGTAAAAAAAACATTAATTTTAATGAAAAAGTTTTAAACGTCACAAGAAATTGTTTTTACCATGTTTTTTGCCATTGTACTTTTTCTTCCTATCGCTTCTTACCAATTTTTGAAAAATGGTTGAATTTGCATAATTGATGGTTTATTTTTTCGGGGAACACATTTAAAAACACTACTGTTTCGAATTTCAAAAGTAAACTTTTAAAAATTTTTATTGAAGAAGATCAAGGGTTGAAAATTAGATACACAACAGAATTAAGAAATGTTAATATTTGACTTTTTTTTTAATTTTAACTTTCTTAGACAGATTTTGATTCCTTATGCTCATCAATTCTACTTAAATACGAACTGAATTAGCAGAACCCAATAAGAAAATCAAACTTCTTTTGGTTGAAAATTCATTCTTTTTGTTTAAAAAGTCTACTATTATATTCTTGGTTGAGAATTCATCTTTTTTGATTAACAAACATATTATTTGGTTGAAAGTTTTTTTTTTTTTTTTTTTGAAAATTCAACCATTTTGCTAAGTTATCCTTTTTGTTTAAAAATTCAGCCATATTGCTCAGTCATCCTTTTTGGTTAAAATTACACTATTTTGTAGAAAATTCAACTATTTGGATTAAAATTAATATTTTTATTCAAATTTTTTGTTTTCGAGTTGAAAATTCAACAGCTTTGTAGAAAATTCGTCTTTTTGGCATAAAATTTTACCAATTTGGTTGACAGTATGTTTTTCATTCTTGATTGAAAAATCTTTTTCAATTGTAAAATCGTCAATTTGGTTGGATTCTTTACTTTCTTGGCTGAAAATCCGTCTTTATGTCTTTAAAATAATTTTTTTGGTTTGGTTAGTATAAGCATTAATTTTATGTAAAAGTATGTATTCCCCTATTTTGGCTTATGAAGCCTAAAGAGGTTTTTGATTTTCAACTGCAGAATTGTTATCTTTTGGACTTAGTTTCCTGATTGAATCGTTAGCGATTTCTTCGCTGTCGACGATGTTCTTCAAATCTACGAAATTAGAAAAAAAATTGTTTAGAAAATATTTGAAATTGGTATCATAAAAAAGAATCTCTTTCAAAGCGTCTTGTTTATAATTTTTAATAAATTAATCGAAATCTTGTAAAGAAGGGGGAAATTGTTCTAGGAGATTTTTCAATTTTAAAATGAGAAAAAGTGGGATGGACCGTGATCCCTGTAATAACAATGCTAAACTTTTTCCAGCACTATGGCAGCGTTTAGCCATTCGATTTCACGAAAACCAGCCATTGGCGGATTCGTTTATGGAGCAGGTCTGGTCGATTTGTGCGAATGTCAAAGGATTTTCATTTTTCGAATTAAGGAAAGCAAGAGAAAAACTGATTGTTTTCGACCGTTTCGAACTGTTGAATGATGACGAACCAAAGAAAGCAGTAAGCATAGACGAATTTCAATTCTATCAATGACAGCTATCTTTTCTGCCATTTCAGGATTGCTACAGGTCAGGGAATTTAAAATTGGTCAGGGAAAACCTGACAAGAGTCAGGTAATTTTCGATAAACTGAAGTTGAAGATAATTTTATTATTTTGTTAAAAATTCAAAAATTTTGTTAAAAAGTTATTCTTTTTGGTTCAAAATTCATCTAATTTGACACAAAATTGCAACATTTTGGATTAAATATCATAACTGTTTGGTTGAAGAAAAAACGTGTTTTGATAGAGGATTCAACTATTTTATTAACAACTCGTCCTTTTTGTTTGAATTCAACTGTTTTTTATTTAAAATTAAAAAAAAATTTAATTCAAGTATCTACCATTACATTTTTTGTTGAAAATTCCTCTGTTTTGGTTGAAATTTCAACCACTTAGTGGAAAGTGGAACTACTTTGTTAAAAATGCATTCATTTTTATTGATGATCCATCATATTATTTGAAAAACCTTTTTTTTTAAGTTCAACTAATTTGTTGCAAATTATTTTTTAGGTTGAAAATTAATTTTTCTAACTGACAATTTAACTATTCTATGTTTGGTTGCAAATTTATCTTCTTCAGTTGAAAATTGAACCATTTGGTTGAAAATTCCCTATTTTGTGGAAAGTTCGTCTTCTGCAGTAAATTATTAATCTTCTTGGTGAATAATTAATCTTTCTGATTAAAACTTAATTTTTCTGGTTGACAATTTAACTACTATTAGATTGAACATTTCATTGAAAATTCAAATGTATGGTTGGAAATTCATGTATTCGTTAAAAGTGTATCTATTTTGATAGAAAAATAATCTTCTTGGTTGAAAACTTTTTTTTTGTTTGTTAAAAATGCATTTTATTGGTTGAGAATTAATTTATTTAACTGAAAATTTAATTACTCCATTTTTGTGTCAAATTAATTTTTCTGGATAGAAATTTAATCTTCTCGGTTGAAAATTAACTTATTTACTGAAGATTTAACTTTTCTATTTTAAGTTAAAAATGTATCTGTTAAATGTAAAAATTCAATGCTTTTGATTGAAAATTAATTGTTTCAGCTGAAAATTTAATTATTCCCTTCTTGGTTCAAAATTGTTTATTTTTAGTTGAAACCCCAACTATTTGATTTAAATTTCACGTATTTTAGTTATGTCTTAAATGATTCGTGGGTGAAACGCTTAGAAAATTCTGTATTACCGCTGTCACTGAAAGTGCTTTAAAATAAATTTAGAAACAAACCTTTTTTTCATTAAAATTATTGATCTTCAAGGCGTAAGGTTTTCTTATATCTAGGAGAAAAAATTTTAACGGTCAGGGAAAATGAAAAATTGGGCAGGAAAAGGTCAGGGAATTTAGAAATTTGGATTTTGTAGCAACCCTGAATTTGTGCGGTCTATAAATAGAAATCGATGCGTAAGTAATTCAATAATAATAATATATAATTTTCCCTTAGAATGTTCCGAAGGACATTTACCCTCACTTTCCAATCGATGATATGCGAAATGGCATTAGAGGATCCAGCTCTTCGTACAACACCCGGATAGATATCACATTCGATGCGAGAAATTACTCTCTTGAAGACATCGTTAATCATTATGATCAGAAATTTGTAATAGTTGCTTCCCAAAGTTTAAGAGAACGAGCCTTGATAGGCGACACGGCTTGTCCTGTAATGGAAATGAACGTTGTACAATATTGTTTTCTAGAAAGAGTGGGTCGGGCTCGATACCATGGAGACGTTTCCCATGGAAAAACGGGACTCAGCACTTTATCTGATGACCCAAAGTCTATGTTTTACCACCGGAAGTTTCTTCTTAAACAGAAATTAATTACAAAGCAGGCATATTCTGAAAGAGTCTCGGGAAACAGCTATAGTAGCAGTTTACTTCACTTGACGAGGTTCTATGTTGAAAGGAGACCAAAATTTATTTTACTGTCCGAAAATATTATCAACTATTTAAAGACGAGAGAGAATTACATTGCTAGTTATGACGAAGTAAAGGAGAAGCTGCAAATAAACATTCCTTTAAGAAAAATATTTAAGACTCCTTTACTCAAAAATGTCATCAGAACTGATATTGTAAGGAACTTTTTACATATTTATTATAAAGATGATTTCTATTTTTCCTGAACAAGTTTGAATGAACGTGACAGTTCTTCTTTTGCAGAAAGTACCGTACGAAAATCTACATCCAATAAAGATAAGCGAGTGGCAAAAAAGCGGTTACACCTTAGCAGAAAAATTAGTAAGAGCTGTTCAGCTTGTGGATGCCAATGTTGATATCAGTCACTTTTGGGGCAAACATGACGGACCCGAAGAAGAGGAATCCTATGGTATATAATTTGACCCTTTTTTGAGCGATGTCACTATTTCCTTGTAATTGCTATAATTTTTTTTGTCTCATGCAATTTTTAAAATTAAAATATAAAATTAACATCACCCAAATTTTGTATTTTATAGTATCTATTATTTATCTAAAATAATAGAAAAGTAAGGACAATATTTTTGATAATCGATGAAAATTGATTGCTTAATTTCATTATGATGTTGAGAAAAAATGTTAACTAAATATTTTTTATTTTCTTTGAAATCTAAAAATTTGTCATTGATAATAGCAGTTTTAGACGAAAAACACTAATATAATATATCTAATTGGTCTTTTACGCATAATATGTTTTGTTTAAAATCACCTTTCGGCTAAAAATTTCAGCATATTCTAAACATGTTCAAAAATTGTAAATCTTCTTTACAATCTATAGCCATTTCCGGTATAGAACCCGAAAAAATCAAAAATCATACACAAATTGTGAATTCCATGGCTGAAGAATATGAAAAATCTTATTCTTTTTTAATTAAAAATATATAATATCAACGAAAAACACATAATATACCAAAAAATTATTTCAAATTGTAAATCTTCTGTGACATTCAATGATTTTTCTTTAAACTGACTGATCTCTGGTTAAAATTTTTAACATACCCTTAAGTTGTTCAAAAATGGTAACTATTCTTTGAGAAGTTGGTATAATCTTCTTTGAAATATAATTTTTTGTTTGTTAAAAATACCAACCTCCGACGAAAAACAGTAACATAAATTGTTGGATGATTCTAAATCTTGTTCAAACTATAATGATTTTTGTTTTAAAATAAAAATTGTGTAAAACGCTAACATAACTCGAATTTGATACATTTTTATATCTTTTTGGGAATCATTTTTTTAAATTAAAATAACAATTTTCGACTAAAAGCACTTATATAATCCAAAATTGTTGAAATATTCTAAATCTCTGGTTCAAATTACCATGGTTTTTAATTTAACAATGCTAAATAAAAGCATTAATCTTTTATTAATCGCAACAATTTTAAAATTAAATGTTTTTTGTTTTGAAAATATTTCAAATAGGAAATATTTTTCAAATAAAAAGAATTTAAATAGAAAAGATTTGAGTGTGGAAGAGAATATAATGAAAAGAGAATGAATCCCTGGGATTCAAAAGTACTTCAGAAAGTTTTCGTATTTGGAGTTAATAAATCAAATTTATTGGAATTAATGCAGTAGGAGTTTATTTTAAAAGATTTACGTTATCTTTGCAAATACTTCAAGTCAAAATTCTGTAGAATCCCAGGTATAAGAAATTGATTCAAAAACATTTTATACGAAATTTCATCAAATGATAACAAAATATCGAAATAGCAATTCTATAAGTTAAGTTTAGAATATGCACAATAAAATCGTTTAGAAATTCAAAATATTATGTGTAAAATAAGAAATTCAAAAATAAATGAAAAAATAAAGTAAATAAATAAAAAATATTGTATATAAAAAATATAATTCTATGGAGGCATAGAATACAAGATTATCAATATCATTTTATGGAATTACTTCATAATACTGCTTTGTTCTATTTTTGTACGCCTTATAAGGTAAAATTTAAGTATTTAGGTTTCTTTTCTCTTAAAAAAATGTTTGTGCCACTATTTTGCTATTTTTCATCATTCGTGCTGCTATTACACTATTTTTTATCTCTAAAGTGAGTTCAGGCTCTGTATAATTCATTTTTTAGTATTCACTCTATTTGGTAAATTTTCTGATTTTTGCAGACTTGGACACATCGAAGCAAAAATTAAACTTTCCCTTTCTGAAACAAGCGAATCGCTTGGTCGAAGAATCTCGTCAAGGTGGTTTAAGTCAAACAGAACTCGGAGCCAAACTAGGAATGACAAAACTGCACACGAGAACGATTCTGCGGAATCTCGCAAAAACGAAAATAGTCGCTACATACATGAACGATGTAGGAAAACAGCGAGTCACGAAATATATATCCAAGAAATTCGAGCATTCAAGTGAAATGAGCAAGCAACTAGAGCAGGAAATGGATAAAATGAAGGAGTTTAATCGAACCTCCCAGGAAGAACAGAGCGAAATTTTGCCACCCAATGTGCCAATCGAAGTTCCGATTGAAGTCGTGTATCCTATGCATGAAGAAGTTATGGTTACCAAAGAATTGCAGAATGTAGAAGAAGTTCAGAAAGATGAGAGACTCTTTCCAAGTGTGAATAGGATTCTTAAAAAGTATAAGGCCCTGAAATCTCGAGCTCGTTTTAAATATACGGCTTTGAATCTTTCTCAGTTACATGCGACAGCATTTTGGCATCCGAGTCAAGATCAAGCTGCATTCCAGCTGAATGCAACGATGCAGAATATTCCGGTTGAGAAGACTTCGATCAAGGATGTGAAGGTCAAACTCGTATCTTCGAAGCCACAAAGTGTGTCGAAGGCGAAGACTGTCACTGGGTTTTTGGAGAATTTGAAAAACAGTGAAAAGAAAAATGTCACGTATAGATTGTTAAAGAGAGCGAATTTGGTTATTGAGGCGGTAAAGCATAGCAAAGTTATTGATGATGCTTCAAAGCTGTTGAAGGTAAAATTAACATTTAAATCGAGCTGGCTTAACTTAGATAGATTTTTCGTTTGAGTGTACACAAGATTTCAGAAGATTTCAAAGATTACAAAAGATTAAATAGCTTTCACAAAGCTTTCAAAATATTTTACAGAAATTTCAAAAAATTTCCAACGATTTCAACAGATCTCAAAGGTCTCTATGATCTCACAAAGATTTAACAAGATTCAATCATTTCAAAATATTTCAGAACGCTTAAAATTTCGCAGGTTCAAAAAGTTTTAGAAAGATTTGAACAGATTTCAATTATTTTGCCTGGATTTTAAAGATTTCATGAAGGCTTGTACACCAGATTTCAAGAATCAGGTTTGCCATAGGTCAGTGAAAACATAGAAATCAGGAAAGAGACAGGGAATTTGATTGGTCGTCTTTTTTGATTGAAAATTAAACTACTTGGTTGAAGGTTGAAACACTTTGTTAAAAAATCATTTTTTTTTGTTGAAGAATCATCATTTTAGTTGAAAATGTATCTCGTTGGCTGAAAGTTTGAATATTTTGTTGAAAATTCAACTACTTGGGTAAAAGTTGAACTACTTTGTTAAAAAATATTTTGTTTTTGGTTAAGTTTTATCTCTTTGGTTGAAAATTTAACTATTTAAAAGAAACTTCTGGTATAAAATGAACTTTTTAATCTGAAAATGTGACTTTTCCATTTTTTGTTGAAAATTAACTTTTTTATCAAAAATTAATTTCTTCGGATTGTAAATTCAACTGTTATACATAAAATTCATCTTTTAACTTGAAAGTTCAACAATTTAGATAATCTTTTTTTCTCTCTTGACTGAGAAATCTTTATTTGTTGAGAATTCAAGCCAAAAGAAAAAAGTTCTGTTCAGCAGTTGCATTTTAACCCAAAATTACGAATTTTCCAAACAAGCAAACGAATTTTCAACAAATAAAGGTTTGTCAGTCAAGAAAGAAAAAAATGTTCATCCAGGTAGCTGAATATTCAAGCCAAAAGACGAATTTTCTGTACAAATGTTGAGTTTTCAACATGAAAGTATTAATTTTAAACAAAAAAATATTAATTTTTAACCAAAAAGCTGCATTTTTAATAAAAAAAAAGGGAAAATGTCAAACGAAGCAGATTATTTTTCTACTATCTATTTGGTAGAAATTTCATGTTTTTGGTTGAAATATCAGCTATTACATTTTTCGTTGAGAATTCGTCTTTGTAAATTGAACATATTTGGTTAAAAACTCAACTTTTTTGTTGAAAATTTGATTATTTTGTTAAAGATTCAACTCTTTGGTTGGAAGTTTAACTGTTTCGTTAAAAATTAACTACATATTTAGTTCAAAATTCATTTTTTTTTGTAGAAAGTTTAAGTATTTGCTTAAAGATTTAACTATTTTGTTAAAAAATATCTTGTTTTTGGTCAAGTTTTATCTCTTTGGTAAAAATTTCAACTTTTTTTATTGAAAACTCGTCCTTCTGGATCGAACATTCATCTTTTTATGTTAAAAATTATGGTCTTTGAATATTGATGATCAGGGAAAATGAAAAATTGGTCATGGAAAAATCAGAGAATTTAGAAAATGAAGTTTGGCGTCCATCTTGGGAATGATCAAACCCCTGCAGACCACTAATGTTCAACACTGAAATAATTATTGAAATGATTTTGTTACAGCTTATAAAAGCAGAAGAAGATAAGGAAGGTTATGACGTCCGGATTGATAAAAAGTCCTTGGCAAGATTGTTGCAAAGATTAGCGAAGGATAATCTCGTCAAGTACATAAAACTGACTCTGAGTGATGGCGAGAGGCAGAAGATAGTAACCTACATCTGCGATCCGACGATCGAGAAAAATCATTCTTTAATCGAATCTGCTGTTGAGCAAGCAAAGATCAAATTCTGCTTGCTTAGGGCGCCAAACCTCAGAGTTTCAAAGAAAGGATCTCAATACGACTTGAAACGAAAGCGAGGAACATATAGTATCGTCAACAGTCGGGAAACCAACGGCTTAGAACTCGATGTTGTTCTTGATCCGGTTCGTATTTCTTTCACAATGTACAAAATATCCCTTTATTATGTAATTTTATTTACAATTCTTCATATTTTGATTACAGAGAATAGGAAAGAAGTATGGATACAATCCGAAATTCCTGAGAATGAAGTCCCTTCACATTCTGCTTTTCTATTTAATCTACGAACATCCAGGACATCTCAACATTTCTAAGCAAGAACAAATAGAAAAACTAAGAAGCGAGGGTACTTCTATCGACGATGAACTCGCAGCTGAAATGTCCGAAATGTACACTAATGATGTCGACTGGAAAATGTTCATCCCACCTCTTCCGAAACATCCAGGATGGCCAGACGGTTGGGCTCTGATGACTGATGTTCTCCTTCGTCTTCCACTCTCCATCTTCACAAAAATCTACAATATTCCATATGTCGTACCCGAAATCGAAACCTACTTGGATCACCCAATCAAAAGACACTTCTTAGTGAAAGACGTCTCTGCAAATATTCGACATATGCTTCTCAAATCTCGCAAGTACATATTTGCCATTCACGAAACCATAACTCGACTTTGCTACCTAGGTCTCGTTCAATTTGGTCCTCAGAAACTCAAGGAAAAAGACCAGGTCTTCATATTCCTCAACCGAAGAAGCCAACTGCTGGATACAACCTCTTCCTCCATTGGATATCACAAAATCGAAGAAAAAACCTATCCCGTGATGAAATACGAGTTCCAAACTCTGCCTGATGTAGAGAAATACTGGTACGACATGTGGGAAATTTGTATTGATACTTGTCTAGGAGGAAGACTAGCTGTTCAAGGTAAAGATATTCTTCTGGAAGATCTTCCGAGGAAGGCTTTGATGATACAGGCTGCGAGACCCAGACCTCCAGAGGAAGTTCTATCGAAGGACAATGGTGAAGTTCCTGGTGACCGCCAAGGTGCAGCAGGAATAGATTCTGCTTTTTTCGCTCATTTGAAAAGAAACTGGACCTGGGGAAGTTCGAACTACACGTACCATCATTATAAAACAGCTTCGAATCGAAATAGAATCGAGGGTTTCGGAAACGCGACTTTGGAGGAAGTTATCGAGAAGAGTGCACAGCAACAAGCGAATCAGAAAGAAAGTCCGAAGGACGCAAAGCCTAAGAAGGCTCCAAAAGCAAAAGCGAAGCCAAAAACACCCGTCAAGCCGAAAACGCCAGTAAAAGCTGCACCAGTTAAAACTGTTCCAAGAACTCAACCGAGGAAGAAGGCTTATGTTCGAAGAGTTTTGCCTCGAAAACAAACAGGCAGAAGTCGTGTCAAGTACGACGAAGTTGATTATCGAGCCTTGCAGCGAATGGACAAACTTCGAGTTGACTGGGAGCCCCATGAAGATAATATTCTTCTCATGTGCAAGGTCGCGATGATGTATCTTTTCCCCAATCCTAGAAAGCAATTCGTGACCTTCATGGCCGTAAGGGATGCTTTGAGATCATACTCAACATCTTCTCAGAATAAAACGTCTCGTGCTTGCCAAAGGAGACTTCTTTACATGTTGAAGCAACCACAAACTATCAGTAGTGTGATGTTGGGAATTGAGGAAATAAAACAAAATTACTTTGTGAACAAGCGCTTTGGTGGTTTGGTCGATCGCATTAAGGGCGAGTGCCATAATCCTATTGAATATGAAGAAAAAGTGGCGAAGGTCTTCAAAGAATTGGTAGCTTACATTGCGAAGAAGTACTACAGTATTTCTAACATGGAACCCAGGGATCCGATCATCATACCTCACACAGTGCAGGAATTTAACCTCTTGTATGAATTGAAACATCCTTCAAAGACACTCAGGCATAGAGGATTCACTGCTGATGTTCAGAATATAAGCGACATCCACTCTGCGATGATCAACTCTGTAATTCACAGTTCAATGTGTTCTGGCAAAGACAGAAGAACCTGGGCTTATCAACTTTTCAAAGTTTACCAACAGTACCCTGAGGCTCTTCTGAGAGCTGCGATGTTCAAAATCAGAGCTGATCAGATGGTATCAGTTAGGAAAACTTCTACTACAACCTTCCACAAGTATGGAAACTGCATGCCGATGAGTAGCTCGCAGTATCAGTTGAGCCTCAGTTACTATTATAAATTTCAGACCAAGTGGCCCTACAGTGTCTTCTCAGAGTCTTATAATCTTCTACGGAGGCTGATCCAGTGGCATTCTGAGAACCAGTCTCCGAATTGTAATTACGCTGTGCCTCGAGGAGTCAAGGGTACGGAAGTTTTACCAATAACTGGAGGAATCGTTGCCGGTATTCATGATTTCTTTGCAAAGAATCAACTGGACTTTGATATCGAGATGCCTGATCAGATTATCATGCTGGATCCTAGACTACAAGAAAAAGACGAGCAGTATCTCAAAATCGCGAAGAGGTACCAGTCTTTGCTGATGAACTACGCCTATGCTAACGAGTCCGCTAGACCTCGATGTGATGCTGATTTTGATGTCCTAACTCAGAGGCGACTAGATCTGGGATCCATGGATGTGGAAATGAGAGAAGAAGTCAGTCGAGAGGATAAAGGAGAAAAGAATGCAAATCAAGAAGGGAAGCAAAAGGAAGGAAAAAGTAAGAAGCAAGATGCTCCCGCGAATTACACAATCGACAATGTAAACTCAGTATTTTTGGAAGAACCGCCGATAAACTGGAATCAGAATGAGGGACCAAGATGTGTAGAAATTGAGAGAGTGGATATCCGCAATCTTAAACGATGTTTGGACAGCGAAGATGAAGATCCTGATCCAGTTGATAGAAGACCAAGTCTAGAAACTGAAGATCCGGTTTCAGTTTCTGTTTCTAAACGACCGAGACTCGAAGCTGAAGATGAGACTGAACATGTGAACAAGACAGTCGAGGAAAAACCTAAAGGATATAGAACAGCGAAACAATACTATGCTTACAATTTGAAGAAAATGCAATATCTTTTAAGAACTATTAGAGAACCAAGTCGATCTCTTCAGCGAGCTTTGGCATTGCAACAACAGCATTTCGAAGCTGATTTACAATGTGCTGGTGGGAGTTCGAGCGAAATCGGAAGATACGATGAGATTGAGAGAGAAAATGTGATTGAGAGAGAAAATGAGATTGAGAGAGAAAATGAGATTGAGATAGGAAATGAGAGTGAAAGAGAAAACGAGATGATTAGAACGATTTTAGATGAAGATCCTCTCCAAGTTGATTATGAGGCTGACGAACAAAATGTTTCGTGTCGAACGAGAGCTGCGATTGATGAAAATGATCCGAATGATCCAAAGTATACGAGATTGGGAATGCTGAAGATGAGGGAAGAATTTAATGATATCACTGTTGCCGATAGTCATCATGCTCATGATTTCTTCGTCGTAAATTCTTTCAATATCTTCTACTCGCTGAAGCTAGCAGAGATTGAAGGTCCTAGGGAGCTTACAGTTCATCAAGAATACGAAGTTCCTGCTGAGATAATACCTTTGAATACAAAAGCTGTAAATAATCTGATCAGTAAAATCAAAACTTACGCTGTTTTTCCGAAAAACCATATTTCCTATGAAGAGTTCGAGCAACTGGTGTCTGTAAACTCAGACATAGAGTGGAAGCTGATTAACACAATCTGCAGGTTTATAAAAGAACGGAAGGAGTTGGGAGCGACTTTGCAAGAAATATCGGTGAGTAGAAATATGTAAAAATACATTTTTAGGCGCATAATTCTCAAAATATTCCCTGCATCCAAGCTAAAGTAATTTCAAACTATCCTTTTTGCGTTTTAATATTTCAGGAAACATTCCATAAGTTAGGAGAAACACTTTGCGAAGTTCTCTCGATGTTATCAGAATTCCGTCAAATCATAAGATCTGGTGTAACAGTTGTTCGTTTCATTCACAACCAGTTCATCGATCCCTGGTTGATTCATTCCTACAAAATTCTTCGCCTCGAGCAAGAAGCTCAACCATTGGTACCAAAAGGATCTGCCTACGTTTTCAATGACGACCCGAAAACATCAAAGCAAAAATCTCCGAGAAAGTCAAATCCAAAATCTCCAAGGCCTGTCGAAATTTTGGAATCGGATCCAAACGAGGTCACAATGGAAAAAACCAACACTGAAGGTTCAGAGGAACCTAGCCGACTGAGCACTTCGGAAGGTGGTGATCCTTCGGAAAGTCAGCCAAGACGAAGTTCGAGAAAGAAAACGGTTTTACTTAAACAATACGATGTTTTCAGAGCTGCACAAATGCTGGATTTAGAGTAAGTTTATTCAATTTTAATCGAGGTCACTCTTCAAATCTGGTGTACGATCCTTCGTGGAACCTTTGTGAAATCATTGAAATATTTAATACCTTTGGATTTTCTTTTAATAGTTTGGAATATTTTAAATATTTTGATATATGTTGAATTCTTTTGGGATCTTTGTGAAATCATAAAAAAAGCTTTAGAAATATTTTTATATCTTTGAAAACTTGGTGCACCCTTAGAAATCTGGGAAATAGTTTGAATCTTTTGAAATCTTTAGATATATTTTGAAATCTTTGTGAAATCATTGAAATATTTTGATACCTTTGGAATTTTTTTTTATCGTTTGGAATCTTTTTGAATATTTTGATATACATATTTTGAATTGTTTTGGAATATTTGTGAAATCACAAAAAACTTTTGAAATATTTTGATATCTTTCAAATATTGATGAATCTTTAGAAATATTGGAAAGGGTTTGATACCTTAAAAATTTTAATGAAATCATTCAAATCTTTTGGAATCTTAATCTTTTTGAACCGTTATTAAACTAAATCAAATCATTGTGAAAGCATTTAAATATTTTGATATGTTTGGAATCTTTTTAATCATTTGGAATCTTTTAAATGTTTCAATATACATATTTTGAATTCTTTTGAAATATTTATGAAATCACAAAAAACTTTTCAAATATTTTGGTATCTTTGAAATATTGGTTATCTTTGGAAATATTTGAGATATTTCGATACCTTTGAAATTTTTTTAAAATGATTGAAATCTTTATGAAATCATTTAAATCTTTTGGAATATTTTTGAATCGTTAATAAACTAAATCAAATCTTTGTGAAATCATTGAAATATTTTGATATCTTTGGAATTTTTCTAATCATTTGGAATCTCAAATATTTTGATATACATATTTTGAATGCTTTTGGAATCTTTCTGAAATCATAAAAAAAACTTTTGAAATATTTTTATATCTTTGAAATGTTTATGAAATAATTTAAATCTTTGTGTAATCATTCAAATCTTTCGAAATCTGTGGATATATTTTGAAATCTTTGTAAAATATCCTGGAAGTATTTTAACAGTTTTCATTGAAAACTGTTAAATCTTTCAGAAAATTAATCTTTTTTAACCGTTAATAAACTAAATCAAATCTTTGGAAAATCATTGAAATATTTTGATATCTTTTAAACTGAAGCTAAAACTGAAATTAAAAATATTTCAAGTTTGAGCACCTAAAATATTTGACATTTTTTAAATATTTAAAATTCAATCTTAAAACAATTTTGAATTCAAAAACTTTTTATGTAAGCGCTCAATAATTTTACACATGTATAAAATGAGAGCTTTTAACACATTTCAGTTCAACAATTTTAAATTAAGTGCTGTTAAACTGCAAAATTTTAATTTGTAAACTTTTATAAGTTGAACAGTTTAAAGATTTCTGATAACGAGTTATAAATCCTCGCTATAATTTTTAGTAAATTGAAAAATTAATCAATACATTTTTTAACGTTGAAAACATTTTAAACAATTTTAATATGGAAACATTAAAAATGTAACGATACAATTTTTTTCAGCTAAACACTTTTTAAATTAGAAGTTGAATTATTTTTAAGTTTAAGTCGTTTTAAATTAATAATTGCTCAAAATTCAACATTCACTTAAAAATTTTAAAAATTGAACAATTAAAATTGTCACGATTCAAGACATTCTTTTTCAAACAATTCAGTTTCAAATTGTTTAGTTTTGAATATTTGATTTATAATTGCTGATCTTAAATGAACAAATATTGCTAAATATTAAAAAATTGTAGTTTCATCTAATTAAAAAATTTATATTGAATGGGTTAACAATGGAATATGTCAGACTGGATTTTAGATTTGGATTTGAAATTGAATAAAAGCGTATTTTGAAATCAATTACTGTTCCATTTTAAAAATCATTAATTAATTTATATTTACAATTAAACAAATTAAAACGGTTTTTATTAACAAATTTCAAATTCAAACGCTTTTAATTTTTAATTGTTCTAAAACTGATTAAAAAATTTTTTAAGTTGAAAATGTACGCTTGAAACTGAACACCTAAAGTGGAAAATTTTTCAAGTAAAAAAGTTGAGAATTACGCATTCTAAACTCAATTATTTCATAATTTAAAAAACTAAAAATTGAATTTAACATTCAACAACATTTTGAAATCGAACTTATTTTAAATTGCATTAAATCACGTGATATTTTAAATTAATATATAGATTATTTTTTCTACAAATTTGAAAATTATTCTAAGATAATTCATGTCTTTTCAGTCGAGCGGCCAACCTGAAAATATTCAATTTTTATGAATTCAGCGAAAAAATATTTTGGCCAACTTGATCAACTTGGAATATTCAATTTTTTTATTATTTCAATTTTGTACATTTTAATGAAAAATTTGTTTACCTTCTTATACTTATTTTTAAAATCAATATATTTTTTACTGTTCCAATTTTAAATTGGACAACGACTTTTGTCTCCAGGTTTCACATTTCAATGTTTTAAAATGTTTCAGATTCAAGCTTTTTTGCACGAGTGTTTTTTTTACTGGACTATTTTTCAGCACTTAAAACTTATTGTACTTAAATAGTTATGTTTATGATATATATATAATGTTTTTGTATTTTATTTATTTATAAATAATTTATTTCAGTACTTCCATAGATGAACCAAAAATTTAATTTTAATTATAAAAATTAATAGCATTTTGAATTAGAATTTTAAAAAGTGAAATTAATTAGAATAGAGAATTCTGTGAGCTAACAAAAAAATAAACTTTCACTACTCGCGGTAATTAATTCTAGTTTCGAATAGATTCATTTTGTATACGTAAAACGAACAGTGGTTTTTACAGTTCTTACGTACAGTTACTGATTTTAGAGAGTTTCCCGCACAATTTAAATATTTTTACTTTCAAATATCGTATATTTAAAGAGAAAAGGGGAAATTTTATGGAATATGGGAAATTTCAAAAAAAGGGATAACGGAGATGAAAGACTGATCTCTATTTAATTTGATTTTTAATTTCAGCTCAGCGGAAGAGATTAAAGTAGTAATAAAACCCTGGATTCGGGTAGATGGATCTTTAAATCGACGAGTCCTTGATCGAATGATGGGAGCTGTTTTATCTTATTGTGTCAAACATCCTGGAGCAACATTGAGTAAAGTCCAAAATAGATTTGTTCCAGCGTTGCATCCTTTCCACACTAGAGAATTAGTTGAGGTTTGTATATAAAACAAGGTGTCTGTCTACCCTCTGGAAAACCTGGAATGGTCAGGGAATTTTTGTATACCTGGAAAAACCTGAAAATGTCCGGGAATTTTGTTTAAGTCAGGGAATTTTTTCAAAAGCGTGCTTAATTTTCTTTTCAATTGTAATATAAAATTGAATAACAATGATCCATCATTTGTAAAAATATATAGCTTTATATCACTGTATTCAACTATTTTTTTGGAAATTTTGTTTCGTTTGAATTTGAAATTAATTTTTTACCTGAAAAATTAAATATACTAGTTGAATATTCCATTATTTTATTTAAAAATTCATCTCTTTGGTTGAACATTAATTTTTTCAACTAAAAATCGATCTTTTCAATTGTTGCTTGAAAAATTATATTTTGTAGTTAAAAATTTTTCGTTTTTGGTAGATATTAATCTTTTAGTTAAACATTCATTTTTTTGGTTAAGAATTCAATTATTCTAGTTAAATAATTTTAGTTGAAAATTCGTATTTTTGGTTTGAAATTCAACTATTACAGTTGAAGATTCGTCACTTTAGTTGAACGTTCATCTTTTTGTTTGAAAATATAACTTTTTTTTTTATCTGAAAATTTAACTGCTCAATTTTTGGGTGATAATTTATCTTTATTAGTTTGAAATGCATGTATTTTTTTGAATTTTTTCGAATGAGAGTTAATCCTCTTGTTTAAAAAATTCCACTTAAATATTCATCATTTTAGCTAAAAAGTTATTTTTTGATTGAAAATAAAACTACTTGGTGTAAAATTGAACTCTTGTCCAATAATTCACGTTTTTGGTTTCAAATTCATCTATTCCAGTTGAAAATTGATCATTTTAGTTGAAAAATCATCACTTATGTTAAAAATTCATCTTTGGAACTCCTTCATTTCGTACTATTCATCTATTTATTTATTACTATTTATTTTCAACTATTAAAGTTGAAGATTCATAATTTTAGTTGAAAATTCATCAGTTTGATTGAAAATTATTTTTTGTTTAAACTGAAAATTCAACTATTTCGTTGACAATTCATGTACTTTGTTGAAAAATCGTCTTTTTGATAGAAAATTAATATTCTTGTTGAAAATTCAAGTATTCCAGTTAAATATTCACCATTTTAGTTAAAAGTTAATCTCTTTGGCTGAAAATAAAACTACTTGGTTGAAAGTTGAACTCTTTTTTCCAAAAATTCATCTATTCCAGTTGAAGATTCATCATTTTGGTTGAAAATTTGTTTTTTTTTTTCATGTGGAAAATTCTTTTTTAGTTCAAAATTCAATCCATCTATCTTGTTGAAAATGCAATATTTTTACTTGAAAATTGATGGACTTTAGAGAAAATTTCAAGAAATGATTCGGTGCTAATGTATTTAAGAATATCTCGTAATATAATTTGTTAAAGCTTTCTCAGTTAAACATATTAATTGAATCCCTAGAAACTGAAAGAATACTATTCATAATAAACTCGTGAAACTTCATACATATTCCGAGACGATTTTTTCCAAAAATGCAAAATATTTGAATGGCTCCGTAATATGAAAAATTATAACTGGAAAAAAACTTGAGATGCCTGGAAAAAACCTGGGATTTTCAAGGATTTGAGTAGGCACCCTCTAAAATAAAAATTTACAACTCTACAGAATTAGAATGCTTTCGAATTTGTAGGGTTTGAACTAATTTAATTTATCTATCTGCAGATGCTTGTCGAATTGGAATGTCTGAACGTCAACGTCCTGAAGGCACCTCGAGTATCTCTCTTCACGAAACCAGTTAAATTACAATTTTGTAAGTATATACAAATGTAATTCGTTATTTACAGGAAAAATTAATTAGTTATCTTTAATATTAATTTATTTAAAAAGTATCTGGGCATTACTTTCATATTTTATGAAAACCGAGGAGCATTCTAATATAGAAGGGTGATTGCCAAAAAGTTTAGTCCCAGTCATTTTCCACTTTTTCTTTGAATAATAACTTATTTTTAAAATTATCTAAGTACTCATATCAAAGTCCAATTTCGTAAAGTTGCAAAATTTTATAAAATATAAAATAAAAAAGTGCACTAAATGTCTTCCTGTCCCAAACTACAAATTGAAGATGAAAAATGGATAAATAATACTAACACCATTTTTGTAATATTTAAAAATCATAGATATCACTTATATTTAGTTGAAAAAGATAGAAATCAAGAGTGGAGTTCAATATTTTAGAGCTGCATTGCTATTCCCCGTTAAAATATACTTACGAAGATTTTATTTTAATTAAATTAAATTTAAATTAATTATTTTAATTTAATTAATTAAAATCGATTTATAAACGTTGATTCCAAATAACTGTTAATAATGGTCACTATTTTTGCATAATACATTTTATAAAATGTTCGGAAATTTTCTTATTGTATTATCATATACTTTTAGTTTTATATTTTTAAACATAAAACTAAGGCTATAAAAATAATATTTAAAGCAGTTGGAAAATGTGTTTATTTCCAAAAATCACATCGCCTACAATGGTCACATTTTTGACAATCACCCCTAAACTGTTATAAATTTCGTGAAAATATCAATGTCAATGAAATTATAATTGAATAAAACTTCACCTAAAGTAATCAAAGTTCTGATTCGAATATTTGTAATAAGATACTTGCAAAAGGTATATTATTTCATTTTTATTAGAAAAAAAGCAAACAGTTAAAAACATTTGAATTAGTTTTCTTTGTTCACTCTTCAATTAGCATTTAAGAATATAATATAAATATTTTTAATTTGAAAAAGTTGATAATTTTATTTATGTTTTTTTTTTATTAAAAAAAGGATATTACATTAGTATCATAATCCTCTTTTTAATATAAAAATATCATAAAAGCAGAAACCTTATTGTAAATTTTACAGTTACGAATACATACGAAAAGTTCTAATTTGTTAAATTTTAAACGATTCCTATTTGACATGTGTCTTATTATTGAATTTTCAAACCGTTCAAGTTTTAATACTTATATTAAATATTTACCAATTTTTTACCCAATTTTATTTGAAACTGTCTGATTTTAAGTAAATATAATTTAAAATTGTCAAAATTATCACAATTATTCTTACTTAAAAATAATTCAATTTTCAGAAATCCTTTATTTACGTTCATGATAACTTTAGATGTTAAATAGATCGGAACCTAACGGCTTAAAACTAAAATTGTGTTTGGGCGTTTCCAATTTATAATTGATTATTTTAAATTGTAAACATTCTTACAATTCTTATCTGAAAATAATTCAAATTTAGAGTTGCAAAACTGTCAGCACTTGAAATCTACAATTGTTTCGAGTTAACGTTTCCAATTTCACTTTGTTAACAACTTAATATTTCTTCTTAATAATATTAAATTAGAAATGCATTTAATTTTTAAGTATTTTGTTTATTTATATTTAAAAATCGCTACAAAGTAAAAGCATTTCATTTTTAATAGTCAATTTTGAAATTTTGGAAATAAATAAATTTTGGAAACCAAATATTTGCCACAATTTTAATCATCGACTCACAGCCGTTCAATTTTGAAAGAATCAATTAAATAATTTTGAAATTGTTACGATATTAAAAATTGATGTGTTAACGTACCGATTCGAATTCAAATTGTTGAATTTTCATCTCTTTAATTTCAAATAATTTCAATTTTAAAATCAATGAATTTCTAAAGTTTTTCACTCTAAAATTATTCAAGTTTAAACATTTTAAATATTAAAATTTTCCTTTCCATTAAAAATTGTACAATCCCTCAACTGTAATCGACGTTGGTAGATGTATGTTTGATTTTAAACACATTGTCAAGATAAATAAAATTCCCAAAAAGTAATTTTCCCAATTCTTACAGAAATTACTTTCAGATACTTTTAGGAACGTAAATTCTACGAAAACCCTAATTAAACGTATGCAACGCTTTGATTCCGGAAGCTGAAGAAAATTGAAATAAATTCCTAATACAAATTTTTTTATTGAATGATATGTGCTTTTACTTTTCAGCGGGAATCCCTGGCTTGGCCCAGGATGAGGAATTGATTATTGAATCCGAAATGGGAGCAACCCTGCGATTCGGTACATATTTAAGCAGCAAAACCTACACATCCGATTTTCTTTCGTAATTATTTGTAATATAACTAATTTTTTTGTCATGTAAAATATCACAATCGAATGTTTGATTGGATTTATTTAAGAACTAATCGCTGATTGGCTACCTGTGTGTTTCCTGTTACATAACTACGAGGGTGTTTAAATGTTCTACATCAGAATAATAAATTAGGAAAAATACACATCAATATTTGGAGTTATAATACGATAGATTTCTTTCTGTAACTGTAACAGTCACTCAACTACAACAACCGAATCGTGATAAATTTTCCGGTGAAGTTGTCACTGTTAAAAATGATTTCTTGCAATCAATTATTTTACATGGTTATGAGCTTAGCTCTGTAAAATCTGTTTATTTTTATTCCGATGAAACTTCTTAATTGCATGCACATAAGTGTACCTTATCCCTTAATAATATTCTTTCTAACGATGCAATAAAAATCTCAATAGATTATTATAAATCACCCAATAGTACTGATAAAGATAGTTACGAACGCATAATAAATCGATTAAGCCTATGTGGATCTCACTCTTTAAAGTGATGTTTACTACTTAAAATTAGTAAAGTATAATATAAGAAATCATTGCTAAGTAAACCACGTCGTACAAAAAAGGTTGTGGTTCATTCGAACTAATAAACAATTACAAAACACGACCTGTGTCTGGAATTGAATGATTTCTCTTCATACAGAAGATCCGCGTCGCGTCGTTAACAGAGAAGGTTCTAATTTTTCAGAAATTGGACATCGCGATTACTTCCTTCACTCGGAGATTTTCTAATTCTCTGTGGTCTATTTACAATAATCTGTCTTTATTATTGCTCCATTCGATAGTCGTCAGACACAGAGTGTACAAATTGGCAACAAGGATCGAAACGATCTGAGTATCTGTTTCAATCGCAACGCAAGTGGTCAGACGAAAGATAGGAAAGTATAAACTGAGGTACAGTCGCTGGAATTTAGCCAGCTTCAATGATTGCAGTGCCTGTTGCAAAATTTTTACGCAGAGATTCTTAATGTATTATCCAACCTGCGCTTTTTTAACATACACGTCCAAAACTTCTTTTACGTTTATTCGGTACCTAGCAAGCACATGAATCACCCTTTCCGTTGTTCCTTTGGTCGCCGGTGAGTTTGATCTGGTCTGGAAATTCTGGGAATTCCACCTGCAAATTTATTATTGGCATTAGATTCTCTTAGTTAAGAAATTAAATAAAGCGGTCGTTCAAAAACTACGTTCCACTACCGAGGAGGAGGGGGCTTAAAATTGTTCTGACGGAAGGGGGGGGGCTAGAATGTGACACACATGGAAAATATAGACTTGAATAAAAATTTTATGAAATAATAGAAAAATTAAAATTAGTAAATTTATTTTACAAGTATAGCATAAAATAAAAACTTCACACGTTCTTTCACCAATTCCACCTTTTCACGTCATCCCTTTTGGTTGTAGATTGAACTAATTAAAAAAAATTCATTTATTTCAATTGAAAATCAATTTTATTAACTAAAAATTTACCTAAATTCTATTTTTAGTTGAAAATTGATCGGACATAGTTGAAAATTTAACTATTAAATTTTTCATTGAAAATTCACGTTTTTTGCTTGAAAATTCAACTCCTTGGTTAAACATGCATTTTATTGGTTGAACATGTAACTATTTGGTTGATAATTCGTTCCTTGTTTCGCGAAAATTACAAAAAATTTAACTATTCCCTTATTGGTTGAAAATTGATCATTTTTAGTTGAAAATTCAACAATTTAGTGTAAAGTTCATGTATTTTGTTGCAAGTTTGTCTTTTTTTTTGTAAAAAATTGATCTTACTGGTTACAAATTCAACAACTTCGTTGAAATTTAAATTACTTTGTTGAAAATTTATTTAATTAGTTGATCCATCTCTTTGGTTGAGAATTGAACTATTTTGTTGAAAACACGTTTTTTTTCAAACTGAAAATCAATTTTTTCCCACTAAAAATATAACGATTCCATTTTTTCAACTGCAAATTTAACTATTCCATTTTTTGTTGAAAATTGATAGTTTTTGGTTGAAAATTCAACAATTTGGTAAGAAATTGATGCATTTTGTTGTGCAATCGTTTTTTTTTTTTTTTGTAGAAATTTAATCTTCTTGATTCAACAAACCAATGGTTGAAAATTCTATCATTTTCGTATAAAAATTAACTATTTAGTTGAAACCTGAAACTTAACTTCTTGATTGAAAATTAACTTTCTAGTTTAAATTTTGTTATCTCTCTTGACTGAAAAATCTTTTCCTGGTCGAAAATTCAACACTTTTGTCGAAAAATTTTCTCCTTGGTTTTAAAATTTATCTGCTTTAGTAGAAATTTCAATTTTTTTGTTGAAAATGCAAATGGTCGAAACTTAATCTGTTTTAACGGAAGATTCAACTAGTTTGTTGAAAATTCGTCCATTTTAGTTGAATTTAACTGTTTTTTTAAATTTAAAATTAAAATCTTTCGGTAAATATTAACTATGAGATTTTTGATTGAGAATACATCTTCTTGGCGAAGATCTTTCGACTGTTTTTGATTTAAAATTAAAACATTTTTTTGGTTGAAATATGAACTATTATATTTATCGTTGATAATTAATCTTTTTTTCTTGAAAATTCAACTATTTGGTTGAAAGTGGAACTACTTTAATAAACACATATTTTATTGGTTGAAAATTGATCTATTTCGTTCTTTTTTTTTTAATGAAAATTACTGAAAATTTAACATTATTGGTGGAATAGAGATCATTTTGAGTTGAAAATTCATGTATTTTGTTGTAAACTCGTCTTTTTTTTGTATAAAATTAAAGTTTTCATTGAGAATTTAACTGGTTGAAAGATAATTTCTTAAACTTAAAATTGAACATTATTAGTTAAAAATTGATCGCTTTTAGTATAAAATTCAACAAACTGATTGAGAATTTATGTACTTTGTTGTAAATTCGTCTTCTTTGGAAAAAAATTAATCTTCTTGCTTGAATGTTGAACTAATTTGTTAAAAATTAGTTTTATTACTTAAAGGTTGAATTGTTACATAAAGGTCTTTGGTTAAATATTGAACTACTTGGCTGAAAATTCGTTATTTTATTACATTTTTTAAACTGAAAATTTAACTATTTTATTTTTGGTTGAAAATTAACTTTTCTGTTGAAAATTCTACTGCTTTATTGAAAACCCGTCATACTTTTGAGTCGAAACTTCAACTATTTTCTAGAGAATTTGCCTTTTTGGTTTTGAAAATTCAACAATTTGGTTTAAATTTTTTCTCTCTCTTGACTGAAAAATCTTTCCTCGTGGAAAATTCGTATTTTACGTTTGTTACAATTCCTTTCCAATACAAAAAACTTTCCCCAAATATCGCAATTTGTACGAAGAGAAACAGAAGCACATACTTCTTTCAGATTGTGAATAATTACAATTAATAATTAATTGTAACAATTAATTACATTTTTCAACAGCTGTTTGTTCAGAAATGTTTAAAGTACCAACAGGAATTTTTTCAGATTCTTCCTATTATTTTTTCAATAAAAAACTAGACTCCACAGTTCGCTATCGTTAAAAGCTATCAAATTTCCTTACTTTTTATCAGATTTTTGAGTCTGTAAGCTATACAATTTTTTAGCATATTCGTACAACATTTTGACCTTTAAAATTATCCTTCATTCATTGAGCTACCATTTTTTCTTCATTTACTTTTTCAACTTCAAAGCCAGAGGACTCGAATTTTCTCGCCAAAAGTAAATAATACGTCTTTTTAGCTTGAAGATTCGACCATTTGATAGAAAATCCGGCTTTGTAGGTTGAAAATTGAACTATTTGGTTGTAAATGCAACTGTTTGGTGTGACACTAATTTTTGTTTGTTGACAATTCATCTTTTCGGGTTTAGAAGTCAACTTTTATCTAAAACATTCGAATTTTTAGCTTGAAAACTCAAATCTTTCGTTGAAAATTTATCTATTTAGGTAGAAAATGAATCTTTTTTCGTTAAAAATTCAACTAATTTGTTGAAAATGCAATATATTTTGACTTTAAATTTATGAGGATTTCATATTGAATTGAGTATGGTACCCATGCATTAATTTTATTTACAACAATATATTCCCCTGTTTTCGTGAATAATCACCCTGTTTTCCCTTTCTTTAAGAGCATTTTGGGCTGTGAAGTCTGTTGAAATATATCATGCTCGTATGTGTCGTGTTTTATTTTAGTCGTTTATCAAATGAAATCGAAGAAAAAATGTCACTCAAACAGGGCGTCGTTTTGAATTGCCCCTAAAAGAGTTGTACAACAAAACTTCAAAAAGTATTTACCTCACTCTCTTGGGCTAGAGCATTCTTTGCTATCGTTTGAAAAGCTTGTTCAACGTTAATGCCTTCCTTTGCACTTGTTTCGAAATAGGGGATATTGTTTTTTGATTGACACCATTGTTGAGCTCTCTTAGTGGATACCTAAAAAGAAAGAAAAAAAATACTGATTATAGTTAAGAAATGAGTATTTAAATTATTCATGAGATTTACTGAACTTACGGCTCTGTTTTCAAGTTCGACTTTATTTCCAAGAACAACAAACGGGAAATTGTCGGGATCTCTTGGCGATGCTTGTATTAAAAATTCGTCCCTCCATGAATCTAAGGATTTGAAGGAAGTTGGTGCTGCGACGTCAAAAACAAGAACACAACAGTCGGCACCTCTGTAAAATGCTACTCCAAGCGATTGGAATCTTTCCTGTCCCGCAGTATCCCAAATCTGAAAAATTATATAACGTAAATTTTAATGATTTTGCAATAGATTTAAATATTTTAAATTAAATGCGAACAGTACATTATGTGAATATTTACCTGCATAGTAACTATCCTATCGTCAACCATAACTTCTTTAGTGAGGAAATCAGCACCAATAGTAGCTTTGTATTGGTTGCTGAATTTTTTGTTGACGTATTGATTCATCAACGACGTTTTTCCAACGCCTGAGTCTCCCAGGATGATAACTTTTAGTAGTACTTTCTTGCGTGACGCCATTTTGTATCTTCTAGTCTGCCACAATCAGATCAAATATAATCTTAAGCCGAAGAGTAAATAACTTCGAATTTCGATCAAATCAGGGTGACCGAAAAATGTAAATGAATTGGAAAAAAGTAAAAAAATTCAATTGACACCAGACAAATTGAAATGAATTTCGAGGAATTTAAGCAAAATGAGAAAAATTCAATGAAATTCATAAAAATGTAAAGCGAATTTTAAAGAAATCAAGAGAATTGAAAATAATTGAAATGAATTTGATGAAATTTCGAAGAATTCAAGGTGAATTTTAAAGATTTCAAGATGAATTTAACATAAATGTTTAAAAATCAATTGAATTGAGGGAATTTAGAAAATTTTTTAAAACTCAAGAGAATTCCAAAAAATTGAAAAGAATTTATGGTGAAATCCAAATTATTAGAAAAAATATTTGAAATCCATTAAAATATAATAACACAATTTTAGGAAATTCTTTACAACCGCATACATATTTTTTCAATCCCTTAAAATCTTTAAAATCTTTGGGAATCCCTTGAAACATTGTAAAACTCTTGAAAAATGCCTTAAAAATAATTCAAGATACCCTAAAATATTTGAAACCCTTTGAAATCTCTTCAAAAATTAAGGGTGTTGGAAAAGGGGGTAGACTAGTTCCGAAATTTCGGGACAACGTGACACTTCGTCTTTTAAAATAGCCTAAAATATTTCAAACCCTTTAAAATTCCATTCAATTACTGAATTCAATTTCAAATTCTTGGAATATTTTCAAATATCCTAAAAAATTTCAAATCCTTTAAAATCATTCGAAATCTCTTCAAAAATGTGTAAAGCACTTGAAAATTCCTTGAAAAATTCAAAAATACCCTAAAATCTTTAAACTTCCTTTAAATTATTGGAACATATTAAAAAATGCTTGGCATCTTTTAAAATACTCTAAAATATTTCAAACGAAGTACTTTTACAAAAATTCTCTGACTTCTGCCATTTTTTTCTTCAACATCCGACTTTTTTCTGTTAAACTTCTGACCTGCAGTTACATGTCAAGGAATATCAAGGAAGAAAAATTATTTCGTGGAAAAATTGCTACAAAAATACCCTATTACTACTTTATTTTTCGATTTTAAGAGGTAACAATTGTTTTTCTACTTTCAACAGATAAGGTATGACTTAAATAACTCTAGGTTAGTGTATTCGTCATAAAAAAAATCGTATTGGTTACATCTGTCTATGAATAAAAACCGGTTTAAGCGAAATGTATAATAATTACCGATTATAGAAAACTCTAATCATACAATTGGTCATTAATTGATGATTGGAGATTTTTAAAATCAGAAATAATTATATAAATTTCGCTGAAAATCTTGTTTTAAACATACGGAGGAATTAACAATAAGATTTTTAAAAAGAAAAAATTAGCCTCAGGTTGTTTAAATCATGTTTTATTTGTTATCATTTTTACTCCCCTATAAAACTGAAGAAAAAAAAACAATTTTTATCCCTTAAAATAGAAAAAAAACTGACATAAAAATACTGATTGTGTAATTTTGTCGCAATTTTTCCAACGAACAAATGTGCTCTCTTTTCTTTTTTCATATCTTGCTTCGCTTTTAAGACAAATTGGAAATTTTCATTAAAAAAAAAATAAAAAATTGATTTTTTTAATAATGTCCCGGTGAAAGATTGTGCAATAGGGGGGTCCAAAAAATTTTTTTTCGAATTTTTATGGGGACATCCCAAAATTTGTTCGAATCCACACAAAAATAAATCCATTTTTTGTTTGTTGAAAAAAATGATATTTATGGGTGCCGCAAGCCTCATGAAGTTTAACATGTATTTCCCATATGAAAAAAAGACGTTTTTGTAAATCTTGTTCAGAATTCTCAATATTATCTTAATCGAGTTGAAACTCATAATTTCTCTTCACAATTAGCCATAGAATACGAATAAAATATCACTCTTCAAATACCAACACCATAAGTCTGTTTTATAGTATCCCAAAGAAACCCCATAAGTGAAAAAATGGGTTTTGCGAGTTTTTCGCGGTAATTATGACTTTTTTGCGGGGTTTTCAGAGAAAATTATGTCTGGCACATAAAAGACCATTTCATACTGATAGTTAGATGTTCATATTCATTTTTTAAACAATTTATTATTGTTTTTAGCAATTTTCTCATAGAATGGAGTTAGAAAGACGCGGTTTTTTCACAAATTTTTCTACTTGCTGCCCAATGTTCAATTAGAGGGAAGTGATAGTTCATCAATGTTAACAAGAGTGATTGTTTAAACAATTTATTATTAATGTTAATACTATTCTCTTCGAAAAATGCTACAAAATTACAGTTTAAAAAAAATCACTTAGTCAAATTTTTAATTAAGATAAGTTAAGTGATTAATTAGAGTCAAGAAAATTAATTGTTTAAACAATTTATTATAATTATTAATAATATTATATTTGAATAATGCTAGAAAGATGCGGGTTTTTTTTTAATTTCTGGCTTCTTGTCCAATTCTTAATCAGAGTCAAGTAATAATGAATTCAAGTTAACAAAATAATTGTTCAAACAATTTATTTTATCATTGTTAATAATATTCTCTTTGCTTAATTGGTAGAATGTAGCGGGGTTTTCTGAAATTTTCAACAGTTTGTCTATTTTTCATTAGGCCTGACTTAATAATAAATTAGATTCAGCAAAAATAATTGTTTAAACAAATTACTATTGTTTATGACTATATTTCCTTAGAAAGTGCTAGAAAGTGGCGGTTTTTTCTAAAATCTTTCACTTTGCTTCGCCTGCTTAACTGCTAACAATTAATTAATAGACATTAGAGAAAACTATATTTTAAATAATCTCTTTCCTTTTCGTGAATATATTTTTCTGAAATAAAACAGATATTTAAAATATGCTTCAAATTTTCTACACGCATCATATTGAATACAACTTTCCATTGAATAAGTTACCGAGAGACTTCAGTGAGGTGTCAGAAATGCAGCAATTGTTATTGTTATTGTTAAAGTCAGAAATTTCAGAGAAAAACGCATCTTTCTAGCATTATTCAAATATAATATTAATAATAGCAATAAAAAATCGTTTTAACAATTAATTTTCTTGACTCTATTTCATTATTTAACTTATCTTGATTCAAAATTTGACTAGAAGTGAATTTCTTTAATTGCAATTTTGTATTATTTTTCTAAGAGAATATTATTAAAATTAACAATAATATGTTAAAACAATCACTCCTGTTAACATTGATCAACTATCACTTTCCTCTAATTGAAAATTGGACAACAAGTGGGAAAATTTTGAAAAAACCGCGTCTTTCTAACTCCATTCTATGAGAAAATTGCTAAAAACAATAATAAATTCTTTATACAATTCATGTGAACATCTAATTATCAGTATGAAGTGGTTTTCTATGTGCCAGAAATAATGTTCAGATTTATGGTGTTGATATTTGAAAAGTGACATTTTATTCGTATTATACGGCTAATGGCGAAGAGAAAATTTTAGTTTAAACTCAATTGAGATAATATTGAGAATTCTGAATAAGATTTACATAAACTTATTTTTTTCTTATGGGAAATACGTGTTAAATTTCATGGGGTCTAAATATCATTTTTTTTTTCAATAAAAAAATTAATTTATTTTTGTCTAGACTCGAACAAATTTTTGGGGTGTCCCCATAAAAATTCAACAACAAGAATTTTTCCAATGCATTTTTGGACCACCCTATTGTGCAATGTCTGCGTATACTGAAAAAAATGGTTGTTTGTAACGAAATTGCAGTACAAATAGTCCAGGTACCGCTATTCGTACCGAAAAAATCCTACTATTCGTAGTAAAATTTCGGTACAGGAAACTACGGCCTTCGTTTTTTTTTTTTTTAATTGGAAAATAGTTGTAATACATCCCAGATTCAAAATCCAGAAAAACATTTTTGGTATTAAATAAGAAGCCTTCAAGAATTTACAATTTCAAACCTAATATCCTTCAAACGTAAAAACATTTTTTTCAGAATGAAGCATTCAGGATTGATAAATCCTGAATTTTATCGTTTTATCCTGAACAAGTTCAAAATAAAATGTTCAAAATATTGAGCCACTTCAATTTGAAAGCATTCGAAATACAATGAATTTAAATTTTAAGCGGAAGTAATGAAACAAATCTTCATTTTTGCGATTTAAAACATAAATAATTGCAAAATTGGACATATTCTTAATTGTACAAATTCCAAAGCGAACTAATTGCAATATCAATTAAGGGTTGCAGTACAGAAATAGATTAAAAAATGTTGTTCGAAAATGGGTTTATTATTGCATGAAAATAAATAATGAATATCATTTTTTGATACAATAATTTTTGTAAATGTATTTAAAACATTCGTTACAATTTATTGAGAATTTTAACGTAGCAGCATTTTTTTCAACATTTTAACATTTATATTTTTTACAATCATTTAATCATTTGATGATCGAAAAAAATAATTTTTTCCGCACTTTTAGTACAAAAATGTCTGTCATAATGTGACATCGCGATCAATTCAATCAAACGCTTTTTATTCTGATTAATTATCCTCATATCTCGGAAGAAAGTTTGTATTTTTGCCAAAAATTGAAAATTCGATTTTAAGTGGTATCCAATGCCGATTTTGAAAACTCACGAAATTTTAATCTTAAAATCCTCGGTCGATTTTCTCAGAATTAGCTAACTTTTTTAGGTCCGTTTCTTTCAACTCAGATAACTTTTTTTATCAAACTTTTTTGACCTCAATTCAGCAACACTTTGGCTCGTAAGTGGACATTTGTTTTATCTCTAGATAATTATTTCGATTTTACAGAATAATTTTTCGCTTTTGAAAAATCCCTATTTTTTGGACAATTAATTCAATTACATTGAAGCCTTTAAAATTAAACATATACATTTCAAAAGGGGCTCAGATTGAAAAATTTCAAATTTTAAATGCCAAAACTGTTCATTCTTGATCTGAAGTATCAATGAGTAATACATTTCTACTTATAAAGGTTAAAAAATGAATCACTTTTGAACATTTTGTTACTGGAATCGTACACAATGAAACAATAATAATAATTGTGATAATCATGTCAAAATTTATACGAATTTAAAATGAATTCTAAAGTTCAATGATTTTTTTAGTGACAGGAATTCCTTTTTTAAAGAGAGAGTTTAGATTTAAAGTACTCAGAAAAAATTGCGAACGCTGGTTTTTTAATTCCCACTTGTGAACATTGGAAGGATCGTGAGCTCAAAATACACAAGCATTATAAATCCTTTAATTCAAAAAACATTAGTTTCTAAAAGTCTAATTTGATAAGCTTTTGGAATTTAGACTCCAAAATATTTTTATTCTTTAAGAGGAATTTCCCCATCTTTCCATTTTTAAACATAAAAATACATTAAAATCAAAAAGTACCACCAACTGTCAAAAGAATTTCAATAAAATTTAAAATTGGTTAAGAAAATTGAACACTTTCTTTAGAAAAAAAAAACAGTATAAAAATTGGGATCAAAATGCAATTAAAAATTAACATAAAAAATGTGTGAAAAAACCTACCTTCTAATCAAACTGGCGTTCACAAAACGACGAAAAATTCAAAATTTTCTCGACTACAAAGTCAATAACATCCTCGAAGTAGAACGCACTTAGTTCTGCTCTGCTTCAAGTTGGTGGACAAAGCAACCTGCAAGTCAAAGAAGCTTAAATGAAATATATTCTTACACGAAGAATGTGATAATAAGGCTTAGAAGTAAATTCCAAACGCTCTGATTAGTTGAATGTGCACAAAATAAAAACAACGCCCGTCACAATCATCAACACAAGCTCACTTTCTAACAATGGAAACGCTACTACGTAGAAAAGGGTCGCAGAAAAATATTGACAACACTGAAGGCGTTTTCGGACTCACTTAAAATATTCTTGCCAATAATCTAAAAGCAGTATAATCAATTTTTGAAACACTAAACAACTGGTGACCACTAATGATTCATCGAACGTCAATAGGAAAAATACACCCCTTTTTAAATGACGTATTATCGAAAAACTGTAACTGCTCCGAAAAAATCGGAGCAAAAATGTTTTTCAAAACTGTGCATTTCATTCGAACAAAAACGTCTACTTCTGGTTGAAAAAGGTAATTTAAGGAGATGACTTTCTTGGAAAATGAATTATGATTTCTCAACAAAGTCGTACTCACTCAATAGCTAGGCTCTGAAACCTGCAGAAACCTGTCAACACGCGATTTTGAACTTTAGGATGTTTCTGAATACTAGAACGTCCCTTCGCAAAATATCGATTTATGAGCGAACACGAAATATCACAGTCAATTCGACGAATCGAGGGGCAGAGATTTCGTTAAAATCACTTGTAATTTGGAAGATTGGGAGCTAAACGATGCGACTGCTTCAACTGCACACAAAGAAAATGGCGTTTCAGGAAAATCACGAGTGTAATCAAGGATGTCGTCACCTGTTCGCTAGTATCGATTCGTTTTTCTCGAATTGTCGAGGAATCGACTGTAAAGCAACAACTTCAGGTGTAAGAGGAACGCATGTGTAAAAGTGCATAGAGGGCAAATGTATAAAAAAAAACTTGCCAGACAAATATGTTGCTTAACACTGCAAATTACAAAACAAAAGTGATTTTGGAGCAGAAGATTTAGCTTGGAGACTTCAGTTTTTGAATTATGGTTGATAAAAAAAGGGTTTGAATTGGTTTGAATTAATCGATTGAATTGAAGTTGTACTCACAGGGTTAGAAAAAAGGTTGTGCTCTCCTCTTTCGTTCATTAACATTCATTGACAAATTCTTACGAGTTACGACAATGACAATCACAGCTGACAGTGCATGACAATGCATGACAAAGAGATCACTTAGTGATCTCGTCTTTCCCCCTCCTTAAATTTTTAAATGTTCAGGGACGTTCCGTAAATTTGAAACACCTTGTTATTTAACTTATCACTTATCACATTTCTCTTATTTCTAATATTGCAGTTAATTTGGATAAGTTTTTGAGGCTAGAATGTGATAAGAATAAAGTTTTTGAGAATTTATAGAAATAATAAACTTAATATTTACATAAAATTGTAACTAGTGAACAATGTTTTCACGGCCCTGGGGCCATCAATAATGACAAGTCGACAGTCGACTGATACTCATTGTCCCTGGAATAAAATACCGCATGTAAATAAATTAACCTATGGATTATTTAGTATCACTTTGTGATGTTGTTATCATTTTTAAGATTGAAAATCACTTTCTTGCTTTATTTTGTGGATCTATTGATTTCTGCATTCAAGATTTGACCTTCGCCTTAGATCTGTTGTGATTCTGAGAAAATCTCGAGTGCGATGGTGGTGTAATGGTCAGCATAGTTGCCTTCCAAGCAGTTGATCCGGGTTCGATTCCCGGCCATCGCACACTTTTTTGCAGTTAACATATTTTTTTTAGATTTAAAAATCGCTTATACATTAAAGGTTCTTATTATTTCAAACAACCTAATTACTTAAAATCACAATTTCTTATAGATTTCTGATAAAACAGCTTTCCTCTCGAGATAAAATATTTATCCAATAATAATTTGTTCGAAAAATTAAGAATTGAAAAAAGTTTAAAATAATGCACTGACCTGATTTCACTTTTAATACGCCTACGAGTAAATCCATATTCTCTTTAACTATTTTAATTTAAACTATTTGGTCGAAGTATGGACAGCTCTGTTAAAAATTCCATTTTTTAGCTTTAGATTCATCATATTAGTTAAAAATTCATTTCATTGGTTGCAAATGTAACTATTTTGTTGAAAATTCATTTTTTTGGGATTAAAAAATAATTTTTTAACTAAACAGTAAAAAATTATTCCTCTCCGTTAAAAATTCATTTATTTCGTTAAAAACACGTATTTTTGGTGAAATTCAAATGTTTTTTAATCAAAAATTGAAATTATTTTTTGTTGATGTTTTAACTATTACATTTTTTGTTGGTAATTGATCTTTTTAGGTTAAAATTTCTACTCTTTGGTTGAAAGTTGAACTACTTTCTTAAAAATTCATTTTTTTTCATTGAAGATTCATCATTGTAATTCAAAATTTATCTCTTTGGTAAAGGTGAAGTATTTTAATTAAATTGATTTTTTGTAATTGAAAATTCTACTACTTCGGTAAAAGTTAAATTAAAAATTTAAATTATTTTTTGTTGATATTTCGACTATTACATTTTTGGTTGATAATTGATCTTTTTAGGTTAACAATTCTACTCTTTGGTTAAAAGTTGAACAACTTTCTTAAAAATTCATTTTTTTGCACTGAAGATTCATAATTTTAATTCAAAATTTATCTCTTTGGTTAAAGTTGAAGTATTTGAATTAAAATTGATTTTTGTAATTGACAATTCTACTACTTGGGTAACAGTTAAACTAATTGTTGAAAAATTATTTTTTTGGTTCGAGGTTCATCTCTTTGGTTGAAAGTTGAAATATTTTGTTAAAAACTGATCTTCTGTGATTGAAAATTTTAAATGTTTGAGTAAAAGTTGGACCACTTGGCAAAAACTTAAATTTTTAGTTGCAGAGACATTGCTGTTGAAAATTAATATTTTTTAACTGAGAATTTAACTATTAAATTTTTTGTGGAAAAAATTTTAGTTGAAAATTCAACTAATTGGTTAAACATGCATGTATTTTGTTAAAAATGTGTCTTTTTTGGTTAAAAAATACTCCTCTTGGTTGAAATATAAATTATTTGGTTAAAAATTTATTTAATTTGTTGAAAATTCATCTTTTTGACAAAATCTCTTTTTTTTTATAAATGCAACTGTTTGGTTGAAAATTATTCTATTTTAGTTGGGAATTCGAGTATTTTGTCAAATATATGTTGCATAGCTTAAAATATAAATTCAATCAAAAATTTCAACAACAAAAATTAAATTTGAATAGAAAATCTTCAAATTTTGAAATTAAAAACATGATTACAAATATTTAAGATTTTCAAGAATTAGGGCATCACTTCAATTACTTAAAATCTCGTTTATCTAACATTATTGATGATAATTCGATTTTTACGTTTTTTTAATTCCCAAGAATTCAGTCTAAATAACTTAAAATATAACAAGAGAAACCAATGCATTAAAAAAATGATCGTAGGACGAAAAAAAAATTTCAATTTGAAGAAACGTTCGTTCCCTAAAAAAAATGATATATATTGAAGGTCAGTATAACGTTCTTTGGAACTATGGGTTATCTGAACATCCTGAGAAGATATGGTCACCACAAGAAAACAAGTTAGAGATTCGATAAATATCAATAGACAATTTTACTTTTTTAAGTTTATGTTTAAAAAAAATACTTCCAAGAACTGTATAATTCATCTCAAGGAACAACGCACTTTCTTAATTATATGTAGAATAGGGTGTCCTAAAAAACCTAATGTTTTTTTTCAATCACGCACTCCCTTAACTTGTTCCATTTAGTGAAAAAGACGTATTTTTTATTAAACAAAAAGATTTAAACCGCGGTTCTGGGACCTTGAACGACCTCAAAATGTTTATAACCATTAATTAAGGTTCATTTTCATAAAAATAAAAGTTTTTTGCATTGTGTTTTGCCATAAAAGCAAATGCCAACAAAAATATGCTTGATCCAATTAGAACAAAAAAAAACTACCCTTAAGCGTGAAAAGGTATCTTTTATAGGGGTTGAAATATCAAATTGTTACGCATTTTGATAATTTTACACGCAATTCTTTGGTTATTTTAGTAGGTACTTCAATGGCTTGGTACGATAAAAGAAAGTGGAAAATACGATACTTGAAAATTCAACCATTACAAAGGGTAGGGTAGGGCACGATTAGGGGTAGTATTTTGGTTTTATAGGTGTAAGTTTTTTTTTCTCAGCTTCTGGTACCATCAATTTATATCTATTTTTTATTATTTTGGGCAGCTTAGACCCCAGGATCGCGGTTTAAACTTCTTTTTTTAACAAAGCCAAGAAACGCATTTATTTTTTATGGCAAATGGAACAGGTTTATGGGGTGCGTGATCAAAACAAAAAATAATGTTTTTTTTAGGAAATAGTAATATAGTAGAGAGGCCGTAATTCCAGGCACACAATCAACATCGAACAACATAATAATAAATAATAATAATAGTAATAATATAATGAATAAAATAATGATAATATTAATAAAAAATGATATCATAATAAATAAGTAATAATAATCAATGATAACATTTTTTTAAAGAGTCGTTTAAATTTTGGAATTAAGAACGAATATTCAAGAGTGAGAATATCACTTCCAGAACTTGAAATATCGTTTATATAATTAAAGATAATCCGATTTTGCAGTTTTTAAATTCACAAGAATTTAATCTGAATAACTTAAAACATAACAAGAGAAAAAAGTGTCAAATTGGAATAACATTCGTTATTTTTAAAAACGGTCAAAGAAAGTTTATAATTCGACTTGGAAACTGCGAATCTACTAAAATGATATATTTAGAACTAAAATCCTTATTTGTTGAAATATCAACTATCACAATTTTCGTTGAAAATTGATCGTTTTATGTTAAAAAATTAACTATTTGTTTGAAGGTTGAACTACTTTCTTAAAAATTCATTTTTTTTATTATTAAAGATTCCCAATTTTCATTGAAAATTTATCTCTTTGGTTGAAAGTTTAACTATTTTGTTAAAAACTGATGTTTCCTTGGTTGGAAATTCAACTATTTGTTATGAAATTTATTTATTCTTTGAAAATTTGCCCCTTTTGACAAAAAATAAATATTCTTGGATAAAAATACAACTTTTTGGTTGAAAATTAATCTATTTTAGTTGAAGATTCAAGTATTTTGTTGAAAATTCGTCTTTTTTGGTTTAATTTACGGTTTTAGTTGAATTGACTTCTTAAAATATGAATTCACATGAATATAGCTATAAAAGCAAGATAAATTCTGAACTGTCGACGAATTCAGTTGAAATACATGTTGAATTTATATGAATTCACATTAAATTTACTTTTAATCCAGTTGAGATTTATTTTGTATTTAATTGAATTGACTTTTAATTGACTTAGAATTTAGTTGAAAGGAGATATGTAATTTAATTCAGAAGACACTTTGAAATAAGCTTTAGTTCTGAAGTCACTTCGCATTATTCCCTTTGAATTTAAATGAATTTATATTGAAGTCACTCTCAATTTAGTTAAAAATCTGGATGAATTAAATCAAATTCATATTAAATTCACTAATTCAATTGAATTCAGCTGAAATACTGATGCATTAATTATTTATGAAAATCTTCGCCTTATCTATAGTATAAATCTATTTAAATTCACTTTGATTTCTTGTTTTTACTTAAACTCTATATCTAGAATACCAGTGATTAATACAAGTACAAAAAACCCATTCAAAACACAAAGCATTTTTCCAGCCTTCAATAATGTATGAAGTTTGCAGGGATATGAGTACTGGCAATATTTAAATTTTAATATTTCATGTTCATGTTTTTTTTTATTAGAACTTCTCTTACTCCAACTATACACACTTTCTTTGTGTATAAATTTAAATTCACCTGTGGGTCGTCCATTTGGACGTGACTCACATCGTGCGATGGTGGTGTAATGGTCAGCATAGTTGCCTTCCAAGCAGTTGATCCGGGTTCGATTCCCGGCCATCGCACACTTTTTTTTAGAAATTAGAAGTATTCCAATTATTACATGCTTTTTACTATTTTCTAATCTTTTAATTTTTTGCGAAACAATATTTTTTTCTACTTATTATACATATAAAGATTCTTCAAAGGTTCCAACTTCTTTATGTAAACTTTAAAACTCAATCTCTAAAAGGATAAAAAATAGACGAAGAACAATATCAAATCTTTAATATTTCGAAAGTTAGTAATAATTATAAAAATCATTTAAATCTGTATTATCTTACAATACCTTTACCTGCAATTGACAAAATAATAATATGCATCAATATGCATAACATATGCAGCAACAGGCACCTCTGAAGCATAACAATTTTAGAAATAAAATATTATTTTTATTTAATACTCAATTACCATCAGTAGATTACACGTAAGTATTGGACTCTAGAGTCTAGATAAGTTCTACGTTTGATATTGTAAATGCCTACATTATCACAACCATGTTTTAAATTTAATCTTGGAAACTTGAATACGAAATATCAAGAAAGAATATTTTTGGATGAAAAAACCAAACGCGACAATTAATTAAAAAAATAGAGAATCCTAAATTAGTTCATAATAGTTTAATATCATTTCTAATATGAGAACAAACATTGAAGAAATCTTCTGGACCTGCAAATTGCACCTCTTTCACTTTCTTGGATTAATAGAGATTAATGTTGCTCATGTAAACATCTGGTACACTTTAAATGTATTGCGAGCACTTGTTCATTTACATATCTAATATCGTGCGATGGTGGTGTAATGGTCAGCATAGTTGCCTTCCAAGCAGTTGATCCGGGTTCGATTCCCGGCCATCGCACACTATTTTTTATTTTTAGAGTCCAAATTAAGGTTATGAGTGAGTTCATCACTAAACAATTTCAAAAACATACTAAAAAACATATAAAAATATTTTGAACTCACAGTTCGATATATAATTTATAGTATACAATATCACAGTTGAGCCAAATTTTCATAATTTTATTAAGATTTTAAATGGTACCTATAATATACGTGCCGTAGATTCAATAACAATTATTTTTCTGATAAATTCAATTAAAACCACAATTCAGCTTATTTTGACTCAAAAAAATATTTTTAAAAGTCCGGGAATCAAAGAAGTATTTACGACTTAAAAGGATGTGTCTGAAGTTCGCATTTCTCTAAGTTTACGAAAAATGGAAGAATAAATTTTCTGTTTTTGAAAAGTTCAATTGTTTTTGCTGATAATGACAGAATTTCATGCAAAAGCTATCCCAAAAATGTTTCAACTATCTGGTGCATGAGAAAACCACCCCAAATCAAACCCTAAAGTAAAAAAAATGCTGTAAAAAGACACTAATATGAAAACTCGAACTGTTTTCGAGGATAATGACAGAATTTAATGCCAAAAGCAACGAAAAAAAGTTTGATCCCTCTAGCGCAAGTGGAAACCTCTCAATTACACCCTTTAGACCTTGAATTAAACAAATACAGTAAAAAGTCACTAATTTGAAAAGTCTCGATGTTTTCGCTGAAAATAACAGAATCTAATTCCGAATGTATCCAAACAAAGTTTCATTAGGACGTGGAGAACTAATCCTAAATCAATCCCTAAATATATATTTAAATATATATATATTATATAATATATAATATAATTTTCAAAATTATATATAATGCAATGCTGAAAGAATACAACAAAGTTTCATCCCTCTAGCGCGTGAGGAGCCCACCCTAAATCAACCCGTAATATTTCAAAACTTGCATAAAAAGACAATTATTTGAGAAGTCGCAATGTTTCCTGTAAAGTTTCAAAAATTCTCTAAAAAGACACTTATTTCAAAAGTCGAAATGTTTTTGCAGATGATAGCAGAAGTTCATGCTAAAAATATCTAAAAAAATCCTATCCCATCGGCTCATGTGGAATCCACCCTAAAATAACCCCTAAACACCTAAAGTTTAAACAATTCTGTCAAAACACACTAATTTAAAAAGTAGAAATTTTGCATTGAGAATGGCAGTAATTGGTGCCAAAATAAAGAAAGGAAAATTTTAATTCTTTTAGCGCATGTAAAACCCAGCCTGAATCAACCCCCAAACTTTAGAGGTTGTTTTGGTGTGGGACCCATGTACGCTACTGGGTCTATAAAATTGTTTTCACAGCACGTCTGCGGAAAGTTCGATTTTCCGTGGCTCCGTAGACTCTGGAAAGTCGCCGATTTCTGAGCTTCCCACTTTACACCACTAGAGTTTGTAAAGTATGCTACTTTACACCTCTAGAGGTTGTAAAGTAGCCAAACGAACAATGTAATGAGATGTATAGAAAATACGACTTACATTGATTGTCGTTTTCTAACCTCACTCTGTTACTGTTTCTTATCACTCTGTGGTGTGGTGTGGTGTGGTGTGGTGTAGCATGACATGATATTAACTATATTCAATATGAATAATTGTAACAACGATTAATATGATTAGTGGTGATCAAAATGAATAAATAAATAGATTCACTTATTTATTGAGAATCTCACTCCGAAAATGAACTTTTTCCTTAGACTCGCTGTGAAAAGTATTGTACTTGACATGTGAGAAGCAGGCAATCCCCGATTCGTGTGATGTCATCACTCGCCTTCGGCTCGTGACGCCAACTTCACACTCATCGGGAATTGTCTACTTTCCACACTTGTCAAGTAAATAGCTATTAAGTAGTCTGCTACTCTTCGTAAACTTTTTCCAAGTGTTAGGAGATGTAACGACATATTTTTATTTTTTTACGGCTTGGGAGAAGCATGCCGAAGAACTCATTATATCAAATCCTGTGCACGAGTTCGGCAACTAAGGGTAATTACCGAATACGTTTTGACGAAGCAACTCCTCATAACCAACCAATAAATCCTAGACTAATCCTCACACTCATTACCAAATCCTCTGGTTGAGGTGGACGACCAAGGGCAATTAGTGAATACGTTTTGACGCAACCATTTGAGTAAGCAGCTCCCGAAACAATATACGAGTCATATATAAACTATAATGCAATAGAAAATACCAGGACTCAGTTTTTACCTCGGTCCTCTATAGGGCGGTCATATTTTACGTGCAGAAATTCTGAACCACGCTTGTAGTAAAACATCCTTTCCGTAAATTCCAACGATTGGAAATAAAGGTTGTATTGTGTTATTGTCGATAACTGTAACTTAAAAATATCGAAACAGTGTGTGACAACTTTATTAATTTGGATTTACTGTCCGTTTATGGAACTAACTCCTGAGAGGATTCCTCTCAGCCTCAAATCAGCTTCAAAAGTGAGTAAAGATCTTGTAAAAATCATAAAGCTATTGCATCTCCAAAAATCTCTTCTATAATTGATGTTTTCACTTGTGCCTTTCAATTTATTTCTGCTTTATCATCGTTTGATAAATAATTGTATAATCATAATATCGTCAAAGAATTATTATTGGTATCCTCATCCCCCTAAAATAAATTGCTCTGATAAACGAAGAATTAGGGGGAAAGAGGGAATTAATTCATTCAATTACACAGCCACATAAAAAAAATCGCTTTTCGGGCCTGGAGGTCAGACCATGTTGCCTATATGTTTTTTGGGTCGCTGACTCCAAATTCGTGGTCCAAAAAACTTCAGCACGTCAGTGTTCTTATACATAACCTCATTAGACCTCATGCATTTTTTTTCAAGTCCGGGGGCCAGACCATGTTTATTATTTTTTTTTTGGGCTCGCTGAATCCGAATCTGAGGCCGAAAAAACTTCAGCAAGTCAGGGTTTTGACACAACCTCAAAAAAACTCATAAAACTTTTTTTCCTAATCTGGGGGTCAGACCATGTTTACTATATGTTTTTGGGGTCGCTGGATCCGAATCCGTGGTCTAAAAAACTCCAGCACTTCCGGGTTTTGATTTTCAAAGAAACCTTTTAAATTTAAGGTTGAGAGGATTCGCACCACGGATTCGGATCCAGCGACCCCAAAAACTTATAGTGAACATGGTCTGACCCCCGGATTCAGAAAAAAAGTTTTATGAGGTTCTTTTAAAGGTTGGTTCAAAACCCTGACTTGCTGAGTTTTTTTGGACCTCGGATTTGGATTCAGCGACCCAAAAAACATATAGTCGACATGGTCTGACCTCCAGGCCCGAAAAACGATTTTTTTGTGTGTGACTGTGTTATGGGTTACGAATAATCTCTCTTGCTTAATTACTTATAGTATACATAACACAGGCTTCGAATACGAAAATTATTCCATAAAACATTTTAAAAGATCTAAAATATTTTTTCAGAACTTCATAAACTTTATTTAAGGGGCGTTCTTCATTTTTTTACTTTCCATAGTGATTTTCTTTGAATTATCCGGGTTATTATTATTATTATTTCCCGAACAGTCCAAACGAGAGTAGATTTTACGGAAACTTCACTGACATCTTAGAAATAAAATCTTATTTTTATTTATTATTAAATTACCATCAGTAGATGACACATAAGTTTGGAAAACAAGTATTCATGAACATAGGAATGTTTAAATATTTATTTTTTCATAATATTAATTCCTGTGTCCATGCAAGTACTGGACTCAGTAGATAAGTTCTACGTTCGATATTGTAAATATCTACTTTATCACAGCCACGTTTTAAATTTTAACATGCCAACTTGAATACGAAATATCGAAAACAAATATTTTTCGCGGAAAAAACTATAAGCTTCGTCGGTTAACTGAAAAATTAGATAATCATGTAGTTCATAAAAGTTTAATCTAAGATAAGAACTAAGAAGAAATCGTTCATACCAGCAAATTGTAACTCTTTCACTTTCTCGCATATAGGTGAATGTTGTTTATGAAAACACACCTGGTATACTTTAAATTTACTGCAAACACTTGTTCATTTACATATCTAATATCGTGCGATGGTGGTGTAATGGTCAGCATAGTTGCCTTCCAAGCAGTTGATCCGGGTTCGATTCCCGGCCATCGCACACTATTTTTTATTTTTAGAGTCCAAATTAAGGTTATAAGTTAGTTCATCATTAAAAAATTTGAAAAACTTACTAAAAACCAGAAAAAAAGAATATTTTGAACGCACAGTTCAATATCATTTGTAGTATACAATATTACTGGTAAATCGAAATTTTACAATTAAGATTTTAAATGACACTTATAACATACGTGTCGTAGATTCAATACCAATTCTTTTTCTGATCAATTTATTTAAAATCATAATTCAGCTTATTTAGGCTCAAAAAATATTTTTTAAAGATGGCGATAGCCGGGAATTAAATACGAGTTAACGGCTTGGAAGGACGAGTCAGAAGTTTGCAAGGTTTAAGAAAAATGCAAGAATACCAATTTTTTTAAGTTGAAATATTTTTGATGATAATGACAGCATCTCATGCCGAAAGTTTAAAAAATGCTGTAAAAACACACTAATATAAAATCTCTAAATGTCTTCGAGAACATTGACAGAATTTACTGCCGTGATTTGGAAAAACACCGTTAACTGCAAAAAATCGAAAAATGAGTTTTTTATATCGTTGGAATCGTGAAAAAAAGATACACCTGATTATTGAAATAATTTTTCTAAATTGTTAATAACCTTTAAAATAATTATTGCATCATTTTTGGAAAACACCGTTAACTGCAAAGATTGACGAGTTGTGATTTGAGAGAGAGCGGTAACTGACCGTTAACTGCAGGCGTAAATCAGAGACGGCGAAATACGTGACGTCAAAATTCGAGAAAACGCAGTAACTGGTAGTTGCGGACTTTACCAAAATTATTGGACGGCGATTTCGAGCCTTCGTGATTTCGGAGAGGTCCGTAAGTGCTTACGGCGTTCTCCGGAATCATCGAACCCCGAGGAAAGAGGTTTGTGATTCGAGAAACGCCGTAACTGCACTTATTATTAGTTTCAAAATGCAAAATTATTATTGAAAGTCTGTATTTGTTATAATTATTGACAGACTTAAATTAACATGAAGTTACATTGTTAAGAAATGTAATAAGTAAAAATAATGTTTGTAAATCATTTCAATTTTTTAAAGTGGAAAACCTGAATTGGATATTTTCAAAGAAAATTAATGAAAGTGTTCTAAAAATTTGTTTCATTTAATACTTTTAATTGATTTTCAAATTCAAAAAATATATCGATTTCTTTATTTATCTTGAAATAGATAACATTAATATCTGTTTGGCTGATTTAAAAACAAGCGCAAGAAAGATAAAGCAATTATGGATATGAATAATAATCTTATATGCAATCATATTCTTTTGCCGTGAACGGCGTTCTCTCAAATCACGGCAGGCCTATTTCTGAGGTCCGTAATTCGAAGAGAGCCGTATCTGCCCGTCGCGGCGTTTTTCGAATTTTCAGCATCCCAATCAATACCGTTAACTGCATTTCAGATAATTAATCAACATTTTTTAACATTTTTTATTTCAAAAATGAGAAGATCGTATGCAAATTAGTCAAGAGCAACAAAAAAAAATGCAGAAAATGGATAAGAATCCGCGATACACGCGAATAAAGATTCGAACAGTTTTCGTCGATTTTCTCGGTTTCGTTCATTTTGCAGTTAACGGTGTTTTCTCAAATCACGGCAGATTTAATGCCAAAAGGAACGCAAGGAATTTTGATCTCCGTCGCGCATGTGAAACCCGCCCCCAAATAAATCCCTATCGAGTTAAAAAAATTCGATAAAAAGACACTAATTTGAAAAGTTGAAATATTTTCACTGATAGAGACAGCAATTTATTTCAAAAGTAATAAAAAAGTTGAATCCCTCCAGCGTGAGTGGAATCTACTCCCAAAAAACCTCTCAAATTTAAAAAATTCTGAAACACGAATTTGAAAAATCGATATGTTTTCGTTCATAATAGCAGCATTTCATGCCGTGGTCGCTACAAAAAAATGTAGGGATGAGTGGGGTATGGTGCCGGTGTGGGGCATGATGTCCATTACAAAAAAACGCCCGCGTTTGTTAATTTTCATATTAGTTTTTTGCCTAAAATGACTTTCTTTGTTTGGACAAATAGTGATGTGACGAAATTTTTGTTTTAAAATAAGTGTCACAAGAGTTATTATGAAAAAACAGTTTTACGGGAAACAGATTGGAAAGTATTTGGCAGAAATTATGCACTTGGAGCATATTTAAAAAAAATTGAAGCATGGAATTATTAGATTCTAATAGGTAAAGTATTTCTGTAAACTTCTGGTATCAAAAATTCTTTTTGTCCAACACCCGGGATCGAAATGCGACTTCGGAGGCTCGTCTTGAGACGAGGAGGTTGTCGATTTCTCAGCTGATGACGTCACAGTGGTTGAAGTGAGTTTACTTTTTCCACTAGTGGGAAAAGTACTCACTTCGACCACTGTGACGTCATTCAGTTGAGATATCGACAACTTCTTCGTCTCTCGACAACCTCCTCAGCCGCATTTCCATCGCAAGTGCTGAACAAAGTATTATGTGACCCTAATGGGAGACGACGATTTGACACGTGCGATTGGCGAGCTCGCTGCACAGGCGCGGCAAACTTCACACTCGTCTAGAATCGCCAACTTCTCTCACTCAATGCACAATATACTATTATAAACGTTCTAAAATATATTATTAAAATTAATAAAATCTTGCAACATGATATACGGGGCATGATGTCCGAAAAATGTTGTGGAAATGGGAACAGAGCTTGATAACAGGTCGGTAATTTGATCGATAATGTAGAAAAACTCAAAAATTTCTGTATGTCTTCTGTCTAATAAAATTCGAGGTTGTTAATAATAAAACTACACAGACACTGGCGAAAATCAAAACGTGATTTGAAGTTATATTTGATTATACTACGATAAGTACCAAGTTCACACGTTTTATTCCTCTGAAAGTGACTATCACGTGAAATTCGTGATAATAATCTACAAATATAAAAATTGTCGTTTTAAAGGTTATAAATGTATTTCCATTCCCAATTATAATTTTCTATTAAAATATACTTGCAAGGATTTTCTTTACTTAACCGCGCAATTCCATATGTTTTATTTCTTTGAAAGACTAAAAAATATTAAAAATTATTGTTATGAAGTTATTTCCATTCCTAATTATAATTTCCTATTTCAAACATACTTCAAGCAATTATTTTTATTTATTAGGGTGGTCTTGATTACATACCTGGTTGAACAATAACTCAATAAATAGGATTTCGAATATTATTGCAATCAATGCCTGTTTTAAATTTTTGCGCCTTTGGCACCTGTCGGTAAACAAGATATATGTTGTTAAAGACAATTGTAGATATTTTTACACGCTCAATAGAATTTTCAAGGAATAAGAGGTTATAACTAGGTTCGGCGACATACTTTAATTAGATTGTTAAGAAAACACTTATTTAGTGTTGATCATGTCTCGAGTAATTTTTTTTCGTTACATTATACTCTCAAGAATTATTATATTGTACACCTTTTATTCTACAAAGTTCATAATCTTAAAATAAACCGACAATAACATGACTGACACCGTCCCCCATGGTATGGGGTACGCTGACCAAAATGCAAGACCAACGAATTAATTAAATATCAAATAATGACATAGTTAAAAAACGGTTTTGAGTAATGACAGATGTAACCTGATAATGTGAGCTGAATTCTCATAAAAAAACACATACATCACATTTCGATGATAATTTACAGGACATTTCATTCAAAGCCGGCACATACCCGCTCTCCCTTATGCCTCAAATTGTGCCCATCTTTTTCAATCCTTATTTTCCTAACCAAGTGAATCCTCGCTTGATCTATTTTAGAAAATAAATCACCCCTATCACTTTCAATTTCAGTCTTTTAATCCGCATGTATATTTTCCTATCCGTTACGCAATCCAAAATCCTGTTTTTACAATCCCTATTTTCTAATCAAAGTAATTTTTTTCTATCTCTTCTGCAATGTAAATGGCTAATATCGTTTTTAACCTCAGTCTTTCTATTCCAGTCTATCACTTCCATCCATTAGTTCCGAATAATTTCGGCGTGCATCGCTAAAGTCAACACTCTCTCACGAAAGAAATGAATTTTCAAAACTACTAGAACCTCATACGCGCGCCTCCAAATACTTTACATGCCATTATTTTATTTGGAAATGAAGTTAAATAAAATACCATTAAATTAAATTTGACTTCAATAACTTCTATTTGTACACGGATTCGTATGGGCACCCTCTCACGATGCAGAAGAAATAATTGTCCAACTCTCTAAAAATGTTCATGCAACTTTGGAAAAATCCTATAAAATGTCGGCACATACAAATGTTCAAATAAATACATAGTAATGATCTCGGCTCGATCAAGAAGGATCCTGAAATCTTGACAAAGCCAAATATGTTATTAAAGTATTGGAACAAATTAACAAAAAGAAAAACGACTGCAATTAATGCAAAGTTTTTACCATCATAAAATTTATATGCTATTTTCATTTTTATTGAATATAAAGTGCATATATTTCCTTATAAAAATGAACTTGTTTAAAATGTTAAAATTGTTTCGATTTTAATATTATAGTTTAGATAAAAAAGTTGTATTAATTATTAAATATGTTATAGCTGCGTGGACGTTTTTATGTAAGCTAAAAAATAGTAAAATTCTGAATTTGTTTATGAGGATTATTAGAATAAATAATCAGTGTTTTAAATTTTTAAAGTATCGTAGGAGAGAGTTGGTGAAACTACATACTTCGTTGATTCCGTAAGCAAATTGAGCCTATTCTTTAAAAAATGGTCAAACTCTCAATTTGCTCATGAAAATTGTTTAAATAATTAATAAATCTTTAATATTTGGAAAGACTGATATAAAAAAGTAATCTGAAATATATTTATAGTTAATAATGTAAAAATTGACCATATTTGTTGAAAAATAGCCAAACTCTGAATTTGTTCATGAAAGTTTTTTAAATAACTAATAATTCTTGTAAATTTACAAAGGATAATGAAGAGTCATTGGAAAGAAAATCTTAGTTGACTCCGTAAACAAATTATGTCTATTCCTTGAAAAAACATACCGAAACTCTGAATATGTTTATGAAAATTGTTTAAATAATGAATCATTCTTGTAAATGTACATAAGCAACAGACTTTTCTTAGCTCCATATAAAAAAGTAATCGGAAAAATATTCTTGGTTGATTGTATAAAAAAATGTTTGCTTATATTCGTTGAAAATAGCAAAAATCTGAATTTATAAAGCAAAATAGAAAAGAGTATTCGGAAAGACATTCTAGTTCATTCCGTAAAAAAATGTATGCCTATTCCTTGCAAAATAGCCAAGCTCTGAATATCTTTATGAAAATTGTTGGAATAATTAATAATGATTGTATGTGCAAAGTATTGTAGAAAAGAGTGATTGAAAATACATTCTTTGTTCATTCCGGAAACGAATTGAGCCTATTCTTTAAAAAATAGCCAAACTCCTGATTTGTTTTTGAAAATTGTTTAAATAATTAATAAACCTTGGAAATTTGCAAAGCATTATATAAAAAAGTCATCGGAAAGGTATTCTTAGTTAATTTTGTAAAAAATTGAGCTTATTAATTGAAAAATTTCCCAAGTCTGATTTTTTAAATAAAAATTGTTTGAATAAATAATAAATCTTGAAAATTGGCAGAGCATTATATACAAAGTCATGCGAAAGATATTTTTAGTTAATTTTGTGAAAAAATGACCCACTTCACTGAAAAATTGCCAAATGACATGATATGACATTTACTAGCGAAAAATGTTTAAGTGGTGGCGTATTTGAAATTATGACGGATATCTATGAATTTGAAAAAATGTTATTATTTTAGAAAAATCGCGCCAGCCCCACCCCCCATTTTGATCGCTGATAACTCGGTTATCAATACTATAACTCCTAGAGTTTCGTGGCGTAACATTTTTTATTGGTGGCGTATATGAGCGCATTTGCGCCGCAATTCAGTAGGCTATAAAAAAGCCGAAAATTAAGAGTGGGGGCTGGTGTAACTGACCTTATAAAGAAACATGGAAAAAAACGATAGACATTCACGAACACGTCGGATAAATTCGTGAAAATAAAAAAGTAAAACAATACAAAAGTCTAAATTACAGCCAAAAAATCGACTGATGCTCAGGCACAGCACTGACTTTCAGATGTAACCATTTTCAGCCTTCTGTATTACTGTGATATCTTTTTCATTCCTACTGTTTGATAACATTTATAATAATATTTGTTCAAAACTTATTTTAAGGGATTTTTTAAAATTTGTATTCTCCAGGGTGATTTTCTTTGAATTGTTAAGTTCAGAACAGTCCAAAAGAGTAGACTTTTCGGAAGCACTGACATATTTATGGTGCTGAAGGTTCTAATTTCCAAAGAGAATTGGTCCCGTGCTGCACTGAGAAAAAATTGCTACTGAATCAACAGCCATAGTTCAAAATCAGACCTTTTATTGATTCAAAGGAATATTCAGGGAAACAATAATTACTGGCAAACAAAATTAGGGTAAAAAGGGGGAGGGGTGTCAGTAGAAGTAGCGGTACAATTCAACAATAACTTAATAAGTGTTAAAATCACTTGCGTAATTCAGACTTCAAACTATTTCCCCTATTCCCCTTTTACCCTTTTTGAATTAATTCTTCTTTTTCCCCCTATTTTCAAGAAACTTCCCCTTTTCCTCGGGTTTCTCCATTTTTCGTTTACATTTTTTAAAACTGAAAATTTAACTATTCGATTTTTGGTTGAAAATTGATATTTTTAGTTTAAAGTTCAAGTATCTGGTTGAAAGTTGAACTTGTTTACTTGAAAATTCAACGATTTTGACGATAATGAACTTTGTTTACGTTCAGATGAAAGTTGTAAAATTTTATCACATATGCATGCAACGTATTATCAGAACGTATAGAATTCAGTCGTTTTATATTGCAATGAGTGTAAAACCTGACGTGAATATATTCACTTGCATCAAGTTGCATGATTAGTGAGCTCTATAGAAGATGCAAACACGCATATAAAGAATAATATCATCATTGTGTTCTTATCTCACAATAAGTATCAAGCAAAATATAAATAATGAAACCAAATATTGGACGCCAATGCGATAATGAAAATCTTATCAAAAACATCTACGATTCATTAATCATATTTTTTTGCAATTCAACAAGTTTGTAAATTTAGATATCTTTAAAATTACTTGAAAAACTGATTAGAATAATCTCAATTTCAGTTTCAATCAATTTATATGTTGGTTATACTGATAACTTTTTATTTGGCAGAATTTTTTGCATCGTGGATGTTTCTGGTGAGATTTCACTTCTTTTTTTAATATCAAACGTTGTTAAGTAAAATAATGCTCGTTTCAGTTTTCCTACACTATATACTCGAGGTGACGTAGATTTTTCAGTGCAATGTGACTTTTTAAAACTTTTTTTTCCTTTTTTTTTAAATTTGTTTCAAACTTTCAAAATAACAAAAAATAATTTTTTAAAGACGGTTACCCCGAGTGTAGAAGTTGCGCAGAGCAGTGGAATATCCTAAAAGATGTTTCGGTTCTCAAGAAATAAATTTCTTGCACAAAATATATAACATATCGAAAAATAATTTATAAATAAAAGTTTCATGAAAAATTTATCAGAATTTTCGTCCAACAGAATTGTTCTGAAATTTTTGTACCAACCGGTTGAAAAGTGTAAGCTGTGTAGGTGTAGCTAATTACTAAAATGACTAACTCTCTTAAAATAATGAATAAAAGATGCTTTCCAGACAGATGAATAAGAATTCTATATATTCAACAGAATTATCTTCAAATTTGTATACCAATCAGTTGAATAGTGTAGGGCGTAGGCTGTAGATGCGTCTAAAGTATTTCTGAAAATTTGATTTCTCTTCATAAAAAGTACTAAATTAAAAAAAAACAATAATAAATGAATAAGAAATTCCTAACAAACTCATGAAGAATTCCACATTCAACAGAAATATCTTAAAACCTGTGTGCCTATTGGTTGAATAGGGTAGGCTAAAGGTGTATCGGAATACATTGTTTTCTAAATATGCCAAATCCACTTTAACAAATATAAAAAATACATAGGGTAGCACAACCAATTACTGAGGGGGATCCTATTGTCCGTGGTCGAAGATAAAATCCTTTTCATTTTCTCTACTTTTACATGTAGGTTTATTTTGGTTGATTCAGAAGCTTAACTGCGATTCATTTAATGACTTTTTCTTTAAAAAAACATATTTAAGTATTGGGTTAGAAGAAATCAAATGTTGACTCGGCAAATGGTTCCTCCTCGGTAATTGGTGCCGTTATAGCCTATGGCCTATATGCAGATGTTATAATAATTTACTTTAATGAAAATATCAACTGTTATGCTAAATTTGATATCCAATACATGACTGTACGTCGTACGATAATATGTATAACCAACGCTCTTACGAGAAAATATATTCGTGTTTTTTGTTTACTTGGCAGCGATTCACTAACGCGAATCTTCATAAGATAACGAAACAGGATACATCAGCTGATAATTTACCATGAATTGGGTAATAGCAATCCCTAATGCGCATTGGAATCATATAAAAGGCTTTATAGAATTGATTTTACTATGCACAATCTTACAGAATGATGATAGCATAGACTATTCTTTAAATTTTACTGAAAATCCTGTAAGATTTAAAAACGTGCTAATGTAATTTACAGAAACATAGCCAATTTGTTTGTTTTTTATATTCTTTTAATAAAACTTTTGCGAGTACAGCGGCAAAATGGTTCATTTCAACGATACATATGATTTTTGATCTTTGAATAAATGTCTGTCTGAAATAAACTAATCGCTACTCAGAACTAAAAAAGACAGACTTAGAAATCACAAAATATGGTTGTATAATTCTGTTTAATTATTACAAATACTTTATTCAAACAAATTCAACTATATATCACTTTTTTCTACAAAAAAAATTTACTTTGTCTCAAACTCGTTACTTCCTATTCGAATGAAGCGGAAAATTTGTATCAAGTAGTAAACTTATAAACAACTCATAAAGTTGTAAACAATTATTTCACATATTAAGTAATTAAAATGATATGTAATAACAAATAAAGTAATGTCATAATTATCATATCATAATTAATAACAATGATTACATTTTTCGATGCTTTCCGAAAATTGAAGGGTGAAAGGTCATATGGAGGTAAGGGGCAAAATGGCAATTTTACAGGAGAGGAAAAAAACATTCTGTAAAATCGAATTCGCAATTAAAACGAAAAACAAAAATACGCTTCCGAGCTGACGCATTCCTGAATCGATAGCAAGCAAGTTTGATAACATATAACTTACCAGTTATGAGGTAATATAGCACAAAGTTAACAAAATCGGGTTGACATTTTTTTTCACACAGTCCGATTAGTCTTTGGACAGTGATAAAAAATTAAATAATCAATTTAAGAAAAAAACTAAAAATATTTTCCGGAGATGTTGAGTTGTTGAATACAGGGAAACAAGTTTGATGAAAAAAGGTCATTCAGTTTTGAGAAAATTAGGTTTCAGTTTTGAGGTTAGAATTTTATCGCATCTGAAATTTGGCTTCAATTCGCAATGAAAAATTTAACTTTGAATTAAAAAAATATGTATATGTACACTGCCGGTCAAAAGTTTAAGAACACCTCTTTTTTGATGACTGATTAAGTGATCTTAATTTTAATTATGTCAGAGCTAAAAATTTTTTTCTTTAAAGGGTTCAATGCTCTTAAAATTCTGTATAAAATGAGCCCAAGATGAAGCCAATTTGTCTATTTTTTAAGTCGATTTTGAAAAAATAGTGTAAATTTCAATGTTTTCTTAAATCTTCAATAACTTCTGAAATAATTAACATTTCTTAATGTTCTTGGGCTGATTTTAAAGATATTTTTCCACAGCATCGCAACAGCTTATGAGTATAAGTCTAAAAGATAATTTAATCACACTGCAAGAACTTAAAGTAGTAATTAAAAAGTTGGAAAAATTGCAATATTCTTTGTAATAAGAACAATATTTTTGTAAAATATATGAAACATATAATCATAAAGTTTCTATGAAAGTCCCTCAAAATATATATTTATTTTATTTTTATTTGTAATTGCCTACGCATATAATGTTTTCAAATTTTCCCAAGCTTTTAGTTAATACTTTAAGTTCTTGCAGTGTGATTAAATTATCTTTTAGACTTATACTCATAAGCTGTTGCGATACTGTGGAAAAATATCTTTAAAATCAGCCCAAGAACATTAAGAAATGTTAATTATTTCAGAAGTTATTGAAGATTTAAGAAAACATTGAAATTTACACTATTTTTTCAAAATCGACTTAAAAATAGACAAATTGCCTTCATCTTGTTTAAAATTGATTAAAAAGATAATTTTATAATAAATAATATATAAATTATATGATATTTATATATATATATATATATATATATATATATATATTCATAATAATATGCAATATAATTATAATACTAATGTAAACTTGATATAATATTAATATATATGATAAATGATTGATTAAAAAAAATCAAATTGGGCTCGTTTTATACAGAATTTTAAGAGCATTGAACCCTTTAAAGAAAAAAATTTTTTAGTTCTGACATAATTAAAATTAAGATAACTTAATCTGTCATCAAAAAAGAGATGTCCTTAAACTTTTGACCGGCAGTGTATGCTCCCGAGATATGGGTATGCTGAATACAGGAAAGAAAAGTTTAATGGAAGAAATTTATTTACTTCCGAGGAAATAGAGTTTGTAGGAGACGAAAAAGCGTGTGAATGACTAAAAAGTAGTTTAAATTGATTTTGTGGCTCAAACGTGAAACATATATTTATTTTAGGTATTACATGAAGTTTGGGAACAGGAAT